>MVAH01000053.1:0-92472 GCA_014825575.1 Phaffia australis | reverse complement strand
ATATCTAAGGCTTAGTTAGTGGCCAAGGAACGATGTAAACTAATCAAGTATTCTCTAATGATTTCCCTCATAATTCCAACAGGTGTGTATATTGATCGAGAGAATCAGGTGTGTGTTTGTTTAGTTTATATTTCCTCTTCCTCGATAGTTTCTACATATCGCAATCATCTTGTTTACACCTTGTGTTGGTGTGTATATTGATTGAGAGAATCAGTTTGAGGAAAGAGCATCTGGGAGAACTCTGTGTATTGGATTTTATGACTTCTTGTGTTGATAATTTTCCAGAGTTCTCCCAGATACTCTTTTCTCAGACTGATTCTCTCAATCAATATACACACCAACACAAGGTGTAAGCAAGATGATTGAGATATGTAGAAACTATCGAGGAAGAGGAAATATAAACTAAACAAAGACACACCTCATTCTCTCAATCAATATACACACCAACACAAGGTGTAAGCAAGATGATTGAGAGAACCAGAAAGAAAAGAAAAGTGAAAAAAAAAACTAACTACGATATATACGAGATAGAAAATGAACAAAAAGATAGAAAACTAGATGAACGATCTACACGTAACTAAAATCCGTAACCTAGACAACAAGCACTAATAGCGACTGTCAAGACTGCTAGATCCAACAACAGCAACTGTCAAGACTGCTAAATCCAACACTAAATCCACAAAACCCAACACATAGCTACCATGCTGCTGTATAATAATTTATTTGAACAAGTCATCAACAAAGGCCGTTTGGCGGAGTGGTCTAACGCGGTAGCCTTGAATTTATCCTTCAGGATGACTCGAAAGCTACTCTTCTCTGAAGGCGTAGGTTCAAACCCTACAGCGGTCGTTTCATTAGTTTTTATTTTCTGAACATATCTTTACTGGTACTTTGCCAACTGGCAGTTAAAACTTAACCTTTTGCTGTGACAGTTACATCATTGTAAGAAGGAAGCCTTCAGTTTAGAGCGTACTTCCGAATTGGCTGACACTTACATGCTCACCTTTGTTCTTTATACTTCCATCATGTCTTCTTCGTCATTCTCTACGTCAAATTTTAGTTTCCTTCACTTATCTGCTGAACTGTCGCATCAAGACTCAGGCATAGCTCAAGCTGAGCAATATCTTGGCCGGATGCACAAGAAGATGTTGAACGTTAGCTAGATCCTATCTTATCATTTTGTTGGATCAGCTATTGTCCTCTGTCTACCCTCGCTCTTCCCACTTCCGACGGTGATAGATAGGAGGACAAAGAAACGGTATGTATGTCTTCTTCGATTTATAATGCTCTTCTCATATCTTGCCTTCGTTCTCCTAGTCATCAAATAGGTATTTTTATCGATCTCTGTTCCCTTTCGCAAGCTGGAACGCATCGGATAAGTTTTTCACTCAGCCTCCCCCACCTCCACTAACGATACCTTGACACATAACACTATATGACTTGCTAGGTTCCAACCTTTCGGGCCTTAATCGAACATCTGATCACCTTCCAGATTGACGTTAAAACCCAGGACTATATTGAGATTTGCAGTCTAAAATCATTCAGACTATTCGCTGGCATCACATAGACGAAAAGGAAGTCGTTACGTCTCTGCCTTAAACTTCGTAATTTCTGGAGCCTTTGTGATGTCTGCTTGGTTCACAATTCAGGTATGTCTTTGATACGACAACTCGAGGAGATATTACAAAAACTAGTAAAAAAAAACTAAGTCAGCAGAGCATGAGTTGGAGGGTAATGGAAGAGAAGTGATGACTAAGTCAATCTTATGCCAGCTGAAAGTCAATCAAGACCCATGATCAAGAAAGATTCAAGATGTCAGACGCAGATGCTTTCACCTCAACCGGATATCAAGATGAACGGCTGTAAATGGAGAGATTCAATGTCTGCGATGAAGTTTATTCTTTCAAGGCCCCATGCTCTCCCACGTTGACAACTCTATTGTTTCCGGATTGAAAGTTCAGATTGAGAAAACAGTTGTGACGCTACATAGGTGGTCCATGTGAGTGATCGAAGCAACAACCATCATATTCTGACTCTGGCTAAACAAGAGACAGAAGCACGGTCTAAAAGGTGCAGTATACATAGTCTGTGTCTTGAACACTCTGACTGTGATGTTACTTTTTGTAAATGCCTTCGAGGTTGTGAATGTTATGTCGGTTGAATATCTTGTGAAAGTCCTGGTATGCTTGGCACATTGTATCGAAACCTTTCTGCAAGGTATGTGAACCTGAACGGAGAAGATCGAGAAGATCGAATCATTAAGACCGAGAGTCAATGACGTAATTTCGATCAAGGCAAGAAGGAGAAAGATACATCATCAAAGTACATATAGAAGGCTGCAGGGACCTACCTATAGAGATAGTATAAAACGACATCAAGGTTGTACAAGACATATTCGTCTGTAGACGGAAGCCTTTATCGACATGTCCCCTTCACAGCTACAGCCCTTCGTTTTGACACTGTCCCTAGATCCACGAACAGCAAACTCTTTAACCGCCCTTCGAACGAAGTACTTCCCAGCACATCGGAATCACCTTTCTTCGCACCTGACATACTTCCATGCCCTTCCGGCTGTGCGAAAGTCTGATATAGTGGCCGATCTCTCGCATCTTGCCTCGGTCACCAAATCTTTTGAGATTACGATCGGGCCTCCATTCATGATGGGAGCCGGGGTAGGAATCAACATCAAATCAGCTCAAGAGAAACGAATCGAGGCAATTCATGACAAACTTTTGCGAAGGTGGACCTCGACAGAGGTCGAGCTGACTGGGCAAGACAAGAGAAAACTAAGTAAGCCACATGCCACAGTCATGAACAAGTGCTCAAAGGAAGAAGCCGATGCTTGCTATAAACGGATCACCAAAACATGGAAAGATCGGAAGGGGAAAGCTGTCGGGTTACAACTCTGGGAGTACCAGAAGGACGGAAGTTGGAAATTTCTGTTGGACTTCGACTTCCGTAAGTTTTGTTTCAATTGCGACATGTGTTATAATCAAGGTGAATTGCATTGGCTTATGCGTGACTTTGACCTTACACTCCTCCTACAGAAGCGGGTCTAAAAGGTAGAACCGAAGAAAATCTCCCGATCGACATGGCCAATCTTAAATTATCGACTTCTTCAAAACAAAACGATGACTCGGAACAATCGGATTGTTCCCTTCCTTCTACAACATTGAAAAGCTCCCGAATGGTCGGTTGTTCGGGGCAGCAGCATACGAAAGAAGAGGGTGTCTACTCTTCTGAGCGCCTCGAAAAGACCGCCAGATCTAATTCGGCCGACAAGCTCCCTCGGAAAAGTGGTGATCATAGTCCTGACGAAATGAACCATTCACTGGGCCGGAAAGAACAAGCTACGTCGACATCTGAGATACGCCCCAGTTGAGTTTCCAAGACATAGCAATCGTGCCAAGAAGTCTCACTTAAGGAGCAGTTCTCAGCACTCAATTCTCCATTAGCTCTCACAACCTCATTCAGCTTTCGCAAATTACTTGCTCAAAACTGTTTGCTCAAAACCTGTATTTAATATTTTATATGGAAGCACTAGAAATTTCAAAGTTGAAAAATAGATGATGCAATTTTGTCCAGGTCGCCGGGGAATGTTCGTTTGACGAGATGCTAATGCGTCTTTTATCACAATCAAGATAATCAAAATATATCCTGGGTTATAGCGTCAAGGGCTCCACAGATCGATCAGCGTTTGATCATGGTTTTGAGCAGCCAGCAAAGCCATGGCCCGTCGCTTCCCTAAGTCCATATACCCCTCATCGACATCACTTCCAGCAAAGAGTGCACCAGCCGTTTTCAAAAGGGCAACGCACCGCTTATGAGCTTGTCGGGCAGCATAATACAAAGGGGTATGGCTGTGATTCAACGCAGGGAAGTGAACAAACTAGATAAGTCACTGCATCGCTTGGGGATAGAAATTCATGCCACAAGAAAGAGCAACATACCCAAGCAGGTCCCTACAATGAACAATGGCTCCTCTCCTTAATAACACCTCGACAGCATTTTCGCTGCCATGTAAGGCAGCCACATGGAGAAGGCTCATCCCGACCTCATTAGTTGTATTGGCTGGATTTACAGGTGGAGGCGATCTGCGATCTTCAGCCCGAGCGTACTTCTTCAGCAAGTCTTCAAGCGCGTTGGGATCATTAGACATGGTAGCTCTGAGAAGAAGGTGAGGTAAAATCGCTGATTCAAGAATAACAGACGAATCTGGCGCACGAGACCAGGACGCAACAGGGTCTTTCCCACCTAGAGAAGAGGTTTCTGATGAGCTTGGTTGATTCGGCGATTCAGAAGGACCGATGGACTTCGATGGTGCACTGGCCGAGGCAAGTTGAGTGGCATGAGTGAGAAGCTCCTGGAGTCTCTCGAGTGAATGAAACTCAGAAGGAACTGATGTATCATCTTGCGGGACAGATATCTCGCCGCGAAGGGGAACACTGATGAGACGGCGAACTTGTTCAATTGTAAGATCTGGTTTTGATAGCAGATAAGATAACTTGGCGAGAGCACACTGAAGTAAAGGATCTCGCGAGAAACCCAAGGTCGATAAGCTGAATTCTCTTGTTTTCAACAGCCACAAAGATCAAAGGGCTCACTTCAGTCGTCATGTCTAGTTTGAGCATGAGCGCAGCATGTCATTTACATAGAGGTCAGAAACTTGATATCACGCATCATCTAGAGGTGTGAGGTGCAACCTGAACTTACCTCCTCCAGCAACAACGCCTGCACGCTCTAATGCGTAACCTCCAGAGTAGATTTTGCTAACAAACCCCTTAGCGCATTGCGTAACGTTCACTACAACAATTCCGTTCTCCTTCGTAGCAATTCTCAGCTCATTCAAGATATCTGTTGAGGTGGCAAACACCGAGACCAAGTTTCAATTACGAAACTGCAACGAATAGAACGAAGTGAAAGTCGATGTACCTTCACGTTCGGGGGCGTTTCCTGCGCCAAAAGTCTCCATAACAACTCCTCTCAGCTTAGGTGTGTGGCCCGAATTGAGAAACGAATGAAAGAATGAGGCTGATATTCCTGGGAAGATTGTGAGAATAGCTAGAAGACAAGAACAGATATCGGTATCGGGAGTATTGCGCGAAAATGATCAGTTGTGCAAGTCGTGCGAACTATCGCAAGTTATCGCAGATTACTCACCTACGTCGGAACACATATCTAGGAGATTGAAGTATTGCAACAAGAACAGAAAAATACATTAGATCAGGTGATGATACATGACCGTATAGAAAAAGTTCAGATACTTGCCTCTGTGGACTCTGAATGGAGCAAGAGCTTTTGGCCTGAGGACCGCGTTCCAATTAACCTCCAAGTTGATACCAACTGTGAAGGCAGCCCGAGAATGGCAGATAGCAAACGGATTATCAGATCAGGATGTAGTGATTGGATGATGATGATCTTGCCTACCTTTCACTAGAGCTCCAGGGTCACCCTCACTAGCAAATGCATCGAAACCGTCATTGGAGACCTTGAACGTTCGATTTCCTCTCCAAACATTACCGTTGAAGAATAGTCCAACTTCTGGAATAGTAGGAAACGTTCCAGAGATTATCAAACCTCCGAGAAGATTCTCGTAAGCATCATTTCGGAGTTGAGAGATAGGAACTAAGGTCATTTTGCAGGTTATGTAAGCGATCGATCATCAGTATCTGAGACACATGACAGAAAATGGTCGCACTTTGAGCTCCAGTAATGATGACGGGTTTGCCCTTGAGACGAATATATCGATGTATGTCAGGAAGTGTGCTCAATAAAAAATTAATAATCTTAAGCGAACTCACCAGGTCCTCTAAGAGGAAACTCAGCGCGGACGCCGTATAGGACATGGTGTCCGTTCCATGAAGGAGGAGAAACCCATCGAAGTTGGCATAGTTGAGAGAGATATCCGTAGCCAAGCGAATCCAGTCTAGATGGTTTTAATGGAACAGCCGAAGGTCAGCCATGAAACTGAATTGGCAAAATGAGTCTCCTCTTACCTTTGTTGGATACATTAGATGAGTCGATCAGCGGTGAATACTACATACTCAAACGTTTACAATCAGACATATATACTATGTTCTTGTTCTTACAACTATGTGATCCGATGTTATTATCAAAGATGAGAAACATACCTCGAGAACGCAGTATCGGATTCTTCGCCCATTCTTATCGACTGGTGGGGTTACTAAGCTGTCTACCCACCTTTCTTCAAATTTCACACCGTTCTTGTCGACACCATCTGCTTCATCACCTAGTTGAGTAGCTGTAACATCATCGGAACTATCAGGGAGAGAGCTTCTGACGAGGAAAGAGTGTTGTAAAGGAGGCGGAGAGGCAACGGTATTGGCTTTCGAAGCGGAAGCAGCAGAAGACCAGTGTTGAAAAGCAGTTGAGGATCCGGTGTGAGACAGGAGCTATGAAATTGAAGTTCAAGTCGTCATGTCAGCGAAATCTGTTCGCCTTACTATTGCAAAGCCGGGAAAGAACAAACGGAATCTCCTGAAGGATCATGGAATCGACTTTGAGCTCGGAGGGTTGCCTGAATTAGTCGAAATTCTAAGTGAGTCTGGTTGTTCAAGTGATGGATTCATATGGAGAACAAAGTCTAGACAGCTAAACGTACAGTCAAGAACCCGGGCTCCGGGACGTATCTTTATTAGTTTATTGGATTGTGAGAGGCAACACGCGAGGACAGATAAGATCCATAGGTTTTTGTCAGACAAGCGAATAAGTAAGGTAGAAGGAAACCTGAACAACAAATCGGAATGCAGAACTAACCCGTTGGCAGAATGAAGCATCCCAATGGTCCCACCGGTATACAATATGAGAACAGTTGATTCCTCTACCATCTTTCTTATGTCTTCTTGGTTGAAATGTAGAATCGAATGAGGCTGATGTTGTGCCAAGTCAGGAGAATACGGTAAGCGTTATTCCCGGTAGAAGTGTGAAGAGAAAAGAGGATGAACAATAATTTGATGTTTGTGCCATACTGCAACCGTTACGCTTTGACAGATAAGATTAGAGCTGATCTAAACCACGATGTACCAAACCAACTGAGCCACACCTATCGGCGTCATAATTGATATGCTTTATCATACATTTCATGTCCAAAGGAACAAAAACCGAAATATAGAGAAGAAGGACTAGACATATTCAAGGCAGGAAGAGGTTTTAACATGCGTTCATCCGTATACACTGATATCAAAAGAAACATGGATTAATTGGGAAATCGACTATTAGAATGCATATTAAAAAGATTGAGCCAATACTAAGAAGAAAGAAGGATATAGAAGGATGACACAGAGATGGGAAGTAAAATGCAGGAAGAAACGGGGCGTAAGGTCAGAACGTTCGTGCTCAAGAAGAGTAGTAGAAAAAGAAATCAGAAGGAGAAAAAGGCACGTCAGGTAGCAGTTTGAGTTCATAGAAGGAAACAATAATTTAGGTGAACCTATAGATGCGAGACATGCAAGGCATAATACACCGTGGTGACGTCAAACGTGAACACGAGGGAAGGAAGTATGGTAACTCGAAAGATGAAGTGCATCGCGACCTCTAATTACATGGATTTTCCAGGGCGGTGGACAATGAAAGATTTTTTGGTTAAAGGGAGTTCACCAGTATCAACCGGCAAGATATCCCCATAGCCTACCGATGCTTGCTTCGCTGACTCTTCAGAGAGTCCTCGAGAAGGCGTTGAAGGAGCAGCTTGAGGTTGAAGGTTTTGCTTTTTAGGTCTGATCACCTTGAAGCTTCTGATCACCGGCTGATCTGCAGGAGTCATCGTCGACGAAGCTTCAGCAACACTGAGCCCGACAACGTTGGGTCCTGAAGGGACCTCGACCGATTTTTCTCTGCTTGATTGGTCACGTTCCTTCGCTCTTCGGTTGCCAAAAGACCATTTGGAGGTCGAGACTTCGCCAGATGGAGGTGAACCCAGATCAGAGTCAAAATCAGAGTCCGATATGTCGTCTTGAGGGTTACCTGGGTTTTTTACAAACCACGAAGAACGCTTTGGTTTCTGGAAGGACTCGGTGTCTTCTTCCTCATCATCCGCTTCATTAGGAACAGGCATTGAAGAGATAGGAGGAGGTCTGCCGGCATAGCCAGCTTGAGTGAATGATGGACCGGAACTAGATTGATACGACGTGTTGTAAGCTCGAGAAGGTCGATGATTTTCGATGAGAGCAGATTCACTCTTCTCTCGATAATGGTCCGATGGACGAGTATGTTGGACAGGTGCTCCTAGACTGTCCAGAGGGAGTGTCGTAGAAAAGGGTGTGTCCAGGTCAATTGCAGCGGCTGAACCGTTATAGAACCGTTGATGAAGTGCAGGAGCATCAATATTCCCTTGTTCATATAACAACCCTTGATAGAGACCAGGGGAGGCAGGAGGAGAAGACGGCTTCAGAGAGTATGGCGTTTCATAAGCTGCTCTTCCTCCTCTCACCATGGCAAACCCTCTCTGAGAAGGTTGCGCCGTGGGCGAAGGAGAGTCTGGTGGAACAGCGGTAGAGTACTTCCTCTGATGTTGTAAAGGTGAGTAATCCGACGAAGATTCGGTCGGTCCTCCGTGAGTGACTAAGGACGGTGGTCTCCAGCCACCCATGATGAAACCTGTCTCAATCTCGTTCGAGGGATCCTGAACTAATCTTGGAAAGTAACTTGAATCATCGGTTCCGTCAAGATATGTTGCTGGGGTACGTGCGGGAGTCATGCTCATGCTCGAACGACTGAGGTCAAGCATACCTTGTTGACTTGGCGCTTGTGAATGTTGACTGAAATTGTCGCCAGCTCTAGGACGGAAACCTTGACGTCGGCTCTGATGTCTTCTGCCAGAAGAACGGATCAGACTATCGCCACAACAACTGGCTTTACTGAAAGCCCCAAGGATACCACTATCGTATGGGTCGGCTGAATCATCAAAAGGCGCGCGGACAACGAGTCGGACGAGTGCCTCGATAAGCTTGACGACAAGGGCAAAGAGATATAGGAGAAACACAACTGCTTGGATGACCACCACGGCATAGGCAATCCAAGAGGAAGCGGTGTCTCCAATACTTATCTAAGAATTTTGACGTTGCATCAGAATAGAACGGTAGGTCAAACGAGCTTCGTAAGATGATCATTTCCTTGACTGCTTGAAAAAGACGGCATACTCACGGCTTGACACAAGATAAGTACCAATACCATAGTAATCGTCCTGAGCACGCCAAATATAAAACTCATAGCTCCCATGCTAGCTCCCAGCCCCCATGGCAACCAAACAGTCGCCACAAGTCCAACCATGATTTCTAAAACAAGCAGAATAACTACCTGTGTTGTGCCGCTCTTTTGACCAGCACCAATGACAACACCCATTATGAAGCTGGCAGCCATGAGGACAGTCGCATAAAGTTGAGAACCTTCTCCAAATACGTTGTAGAGCGGACCTAGAGCAAGAAGAGTTCGAGTGGCATCATAAAGCTTCGGCGAAGGAATAGTAGCCAAGCGATAGCTTAGATAGGCCGGAAGTGCAATCAAGACAAAGATGAAGAATATAGCTGCAAGGGAGATCGAGGTAACAGACGGAGGATTCACAGTGGAGGCGAGGTAGAAGTGATATGTAGTGAACGCGGTGAGAGGGCCTTGGAAGAGTAAGAACACTCTGATCAGATTGCCTGTTGATGGGAGATGAAGCCGGCAGACCACGGTTAGGCCAATCTGCTGCAATGAATGGACTTACAGGCCTTTCTTATCGAAGGGGGAGATGAAAGAACGAACCTTGTAAGGAACTAGCATAGAAAGCACCCACATCCCCCTTCACGCCAAACTTCCACCACTGCCTTCTTACTGGAGATGCTACAGCCCGTTCTAACCTACCACCCCTCATCCCGACTAAAGACTTTCCTCTGTCTTCATGTTTCAACAATTCTGCCTCCCTATCATTGAGCTCTCTCAACGGTCGACCAAACATTCCGGGAGACGTGGGTGGACTTCCAATGCCTACGGGCATCTTTCCCTTCTTTCTCAACTTACTTGATCCTATATATTCGCCCACACCGTGGACAACCCAAATGGTTAATGATATCACGATGATCGTGGCGATAGCAAGTAAAAACAGGGTTGCGCTCATTGGAAACAGATCGGTCGGCCGAATCCCAACCAGAAACGCATACTTGTCCATGCCAGGTGAATGATCTTTCATATTGAGAAACACATTAGACAGATTCGAATCGAGATATAATGCGGACGATGGATCTCCCATAGCAGAGGCAAACGTCGACGGAGGATCATATGGGGAGCTAAGATCGAGTGGGTCGACAAGTTTCGAAAAGGCATTGTTACCTTGAGTCAAGGTGATGTTCCCAACCAAAGACGCCCAAGACCCTCGAGTTGATATTGGATAAACAAAGTCCGGCCAGAGAACAGCAATTTGGCTGAGGAGTGAGCAGTACTGGATGTGATAGATTATATCTCTGAATCCAGGCGTGACTTTTAAGATATGGAGGTCGAGGACGAAGTCAAACATTGAAACGAGTTTCTTCATATAGAGAGCTCTTGAGGATATAGCTGATAAACTTACCAAACCGAAGAAGCGATGGGCTTGTCACAAGTACGTCCCCACTGACTGCACTCATCACGGCTGTTCCTAACACACGACTCCATTTCCGTCTGGACCCAGCGGACCCAGTTACCGAGCTTGATCCTCTTCTATCACGTCCATGACCTGTTCCAGTTTGATAAGCTCCACTTCCACCCACCCGCTCATTCTCGCTTGTGGAAGCAGCACACCAGCTTGCGAACGCTCTTCCGCCCCACAAGACCGCCCAGTACCCGATGGCAATCCCAACGGGAACCCAGAGCACGAGGCTATAGTACCACCCATCAGCATAATACGGTGTCATTGCGACCTCCACACAAGCGAGCTCGTTTGGATTTGGGTATGCGGTATCGACAATCCGAATCTGAGTCCGAAGGGTGGTGAGCGGATATATCGAGTCGAACGGTAGACTTAAGTTTAGTGCAACCGGGCCGGAGGCGATAGTGCAGGTTTCTACGCTATCTACTGGTACTATAGCTGCAGGGAAGGAATGAAGAGAGTAACATAATGAAGATGCCGAGCTCAAAACCGGGGACGATAAGAAGGTTGTCGAGGTGAACAGAGTGGCTAGCTTATCAGTGGTATTATCATACCCACTCACAGCCTGTCCGAAGGAAAGAGAAGCAAGCCAAGATCAGTAAAAAGATCATTGATGTGAAATCATTCCGTGTGAAAGAGAAAACAAGCTATGAATTGGATCCTATTTCGATTCTATCTGGGCGTTACAAAGCAGAGCAGTAGAGGACTTACCTCTGAAGATGATCCTATGAGATCGATCCTAAGTAGCTGATTCCCTGACTCGCTTTGAGGGCCCAACAAGCCTTCAGAATTCTTTCCGAACTGAGCGTAACCTTGAGTGAACTTGATGGAAGAATTGATGGACGAGTAACCGACACATGATTTGAGTGATATCTCGAGTGGGGCCGCTATCACCAGTCGAGGGGTACTCTCCAATAGATAGATGAAGACGATGAGAAGGGATGCACGCAAAAACCGAAAGATGATAGATGACGAGGCGAGGCGAAGTTGAGATTCAGAGGACAATGAATGGAAGAACGAGGAATTTGACCGAGCCATAACTTTTCTGGATCAATTAGGGGATGAGCAAGAACTGCAATGTATTCTTCTAGCAAGGCTTATCCTGGTATGTTCTACAAGAAGCAGTATCTGGCCGGCATGGGAAAGCAGAGGCAAACGAAAGCTAGTTGTGACTAGAAGAAGAGGGGGCGTTGTTGGCAGGATTTAAGGTCAAGTTGAGCTCGTTGGTTGCCCGGAAAAACTCAGGCCAAATAATTGGCTTTAATTGAACACATTTACACACACCACGTCATACAGCCAAGTGTCTAGAAAGCAACTCATGGAATCAGTTTGCGATACCATCATGCTTTCATGCGGACTTACACCTATATGGATAGAATTCAAGAAAGAAAACGAAAAGGCGAGATGGAACAAGAAGTATTGAAACAGAAAAGAAAAGAAAAGAAGAAGGCAGAAAGAAGAGTGAGGGAAAAGAAAGAGGAGGAAGCATAGATCTCAGATCATGAGAATAAATGTATGCATACGATGAAAGGCGAGCACAATGGCGAAAGAACCAGAATAGAGGACACACAAGGAATAGAAGACATAACAGACAAGCCAAGGAAAATCGAAATGAAGAACAAGGATACGTGGCACATCTCGAGAAATTTTGGTTTGAAACGCAAGTCCAGACCAGAAAAGGGTTTATCTTCCCTCGCTCAAGCACACCCCATATCCCATCTAGCTCGTTTCCACTCAACCTCAATCTCATCGTCTGAGGCTCTCCTCTTACTGGCACATCGCCCGGGCGACCATGTGGCACCAACATCGCCTGGTCGGAGACCGTCAACAGAGGTTTGTCCGCTGCCGGGGGTTCGCAAAAGTTCATCTTCGGAAGAGCTGGAACCATCCCCAATCGACAAGCTGGGAACATCCTCATCTTCATCCGACTCTTGTAAATCCGCCTCCGAGACCAAGGTCTCGAGCGGAATAAGAGGAGGGGCAGCAGTAGCATAAAGAGCATCTTGAGTGTTGGTAGGCAAAATACAGTCGACGGCTTGAGTGGAGTGAGAGACAGGATTTCGTCCGACCCAGAGGGACCACGAAAGTAGGTTGCCCAACTCTGTCTCGCCCGTAGAAATCTCTTGAACCTTAAGTTTCATTGAGGTTTGACAGCCGTTCTCGATGAATCAGCCACAAACAAGAAGATATATGCAGTTGAAACAAAATAAGATAGACATACTTCTAGGCCAGAGAGCTTCTTCCAGGCTTTATTGGAATACACCCGGTCGTGCAAGAACTTCTGGGCAAGAACGAGCGAGGACAAAAAGGTTCGTCTCGGACAGCCAAGAGTGCCTTGCTTAGCACCGGGGGTAGACAACAAGCCTTGAGCTCGCTGTGAATGATTTTGATCACAAGCCCGTCCGTCTGATCAGAATGATATCCTATTGAATGCGAATAATGTCATAGAAGATGGAAACATACCTCCAAGTACCAGCGAGCAGCTCGAAGCGTTCCACAGTTGGAACGACTTCGGCGAAGGATCTCGTTAACAAACGTTCGGAGAGGAATCGCTTCGTTGTCTTCGGCAGGAGAAACGGAGCACTCGGATGATGCAGGCCAAATGGAAAGAAGGAGGTCGATGGTGGAATCTAGGCAAGTTTTGGGTATTGATGGAAAGATCAAAACTTGTTCAGTCTCTGCAGAACGTCAAGCAATTTATGCATCACACGTATCACGCGGATTCCAATCGTCTCAACATGTAGAGAAGGGGAGAGAAGAATACTGACCGACAAGCCTGTCAGCCTCTTCCTTCTTTCCACATCGCTCGTGGACCTCGGCCGATCCGGCTGATCCCTCAGATGGACTCTTCCTCAGGTCTTGAGATTCAACAGAGGAAAAAGACGAATGAGAGGCAAGCGCGGCCAACTGTCGAGGCCGGTACGGTCGCTGCTGCTGCTGCTGCTGCTGAGGTTGCACACTTTGGGTAAGGGGAATAGGTTGTCGGTGCTTAGGCCACCGACATTTGGGAGGTTGGTCAAGTGCAGGAGGCAAAGACTGGGTAGAAAGGGGGACTGGGTTTGAAGAGGATAAAAGAACACAAGTGACCTCGTCCCCAGAGAGGGACAAGGCCGGAACGGTAGATCGCCACTGATCGATATCAATCCGATGCTGGGACGACGTTGAAGATACGGGGCGGAAGGCCGTCATCTTTAAGGGAAGAAAGAGTGAAGAAACAGAAGGACGTTCTTCTCTTGAGGGGATGCGACTATAAAAGAAACCTTCTTCTAAGCCGAGCGAGGCTAGGGCTGAGGTGGAAGGGGGGTTGTTGAAAAAGGGGAGGGTGCTTAGTGGGGAGAATCAGGATGGCGAAAGGAGGGCGGAGAAGATATGTTGGAAGTCTTAGAGAGATGTGTGTGGACGAAAAGGATGGATGGGTTGCGAAACAAGTTTTTGGGAGCAAAAAGTTTGGTTTAAAGAGTGAGCTGAGGTGAAATTTGTTAAATTGGTTGGCCAGTGGCGTCGGTTTAAGTCAGGTTGTGTTTTGGTGGTGGTAGTAGTAGTGGCGTTCGATAAGGCAGCAGCAGTTGTCAAGACGGATTGGTTGTTCAATAATCTAATGGAAGAAAGACGCAACAATGATGGAAGAGGTAGAGTTGAGCTGAACAATGGACTTCTTAACGGTGGCAACGGCGACGGTAGCAGGGGCAAAGGTGATAGTATCCCGATGGGCAAACATGTTGGGCGATAAGCGAACTGTGGTGAGACGTGTGGAGGTGGGATTATCGGACCGTCACTTCTAATGGGAAGAAAGACGTGGCTGGTCTTGAATAAGTCTCTCGGAATAAAGTGAAAGAGAGGATAGGAGAAGACACTAGAGAGGATGTACTGTCTGTCGTCTTCTGTTCGTCCGACGTCTGCTACAACGAGGTAGAGAGAGAGGAAAGAAGAAGAAAGACAGGTAAGAAGGAGGTGGCTGGGATAGAGGTGAGTGCGTCGTTATATTCAGATATTTGAATGATACATAACTTTACTTAAGTGAAAAACGCGACCGAAAAAAAGGGCGTCTAAGCCCCTGAGATGACTCCCATCACGTTTTTTTTTCCTCCTTTTTCCTCTTCCTCCTCACGCGCGGCACATTTGCAGATGAAACTCCAGTCATTTCTGTTCGCATGGCGTTATTCCTTTGGGTCTCAAAGTTCGTTTGAAAAGAGAGTCATCTCATGTTCATCGGCCGAACATAATCTACTCAGGTCTAAGCATCCTCAATCGTATTTGTATCGTCCATTTTCAAGCCAAGTCATAACATGCTATCTCTTCTCTCTGGATTGGGTTGATACATGTTTGTGCAATCGCACGTCACGCTCACAATAAACCTCGGTTGATTGTGGAACATTCTTGCAATCTCCAGTATTATTCATTCGACATATGACGTATACATACACACACACACACACACACACACACACACACACACACACACACACACACACACACACACACAAACACCCTTTCTCTTTCCTCCTTTGCGTTTCAAGATAAAACACAGTCATCGAGCTTTCATCGTCATCATCATCATCATTAGATCCTGTCTGGTTAGATCTACGGTCTACTTTTCATAGTATGCACCGTCCTGTACAAACGAAAGATACAAAGTACGCAACCGAACGGGAGAAGAGATAAGAAATTCAGTTGCTATCTTGAAGACTGTCGAGTCATGGCCGACCAAAAATTACACACACGTACCGGTCCACTTTTCATGCCCTCCATGTTGTCAATCGCAGGCACCAAAACCGGCTCCCTTCGCTTCTTTTCCGATGCGGTGTGATTATGAGCTCCCTGTCGGCTCGCACGTTGGGCGTCCTCGGAAAATACCTCCTTCATCTTCTCCACCCCGAGCCGTCGAACCTAAGCCGATGAATACGTTTAACCCATGCATCAGCTCTACTGAACCTTCTGCTTTGTTTGCCTTGTTGAAAGCGAGAGACAAACATATTTACGCACCTCCTTGTACACCGCCGTCACAACCTGGATGAGCGGGCCAGAAAGTCCAAACTTGTGCACAAAGTATGCAGACACGATCAATATCAGCAGTGTTGAGAAGTACAACGGATTTGTGATCACCGCCATAAACTCGTTGAACCTGTTCATGATTAGCACAAAAGAAGAGAAGCTCAAAAGTTAAACCAGTGATGATGTCAGAAAAATGTGCAGAGGGACATACCCAAGGAAGCACAAGGCCCCCCACACCCAGACTGGTATCATCGCTCGGCTAACAACCATACTCCTCTTGGCTTCCACATACAGTGCATCCGCCTCCCGCCGGAATTTCGTCTCTAAATCGGCCTCCTTCGTGAGTGTTAGGATCGAGAGGGAGCTCTCAAAGTCGAATTCTGCGTCCGGATCAGACAGCGATGAGGCCGGGCTGTCCGATAAGATGTTCAAGGGTAATAGTGAGGGAGTTGTCGGCGATATTCGGGCGTATAATGGAAGTAGAACGAGCGTCTGAACAAAGACCCAACATCAGCCCTGGTATCTGTCCAGAATGCGGTCGTTAGTCTGGACACCAGGCAAAAAAGAGAGAAACTAACTTCATCCTTCGCTTTTTTAAATGCTTCATCGATGTCGTCCTCAGGTTTCCAAACTCTTGGCACGCCAGCGGCGTCGTATCTGAATCGCTCTTCGAACATCATCCGAAGCTTACTTAGAAGAACCGTCTCACCCGTTTGTTCGTCCACCTTAGATCGAAGCGCTTGCCAGGCACGCTGGCGAAGCGTTGTCAATGATGTTGTGTTTTCAGACAGTGTGCAGTTGAAGCCTATATATGTTGACGAAAACAGTGAGCGACCGACATCCAGATACCTATTTTCAACAAAACCATGCTTACTCTTTGCCTTGGCCAGGTATGTTGATTCAGCCCGCTCAAGTGTCTCAGAGAACTGAGCAAGAACTTTGTCCCACATGTGGGGGTTAGGCTTGTTGAGCAAAAATTCGATTGGCTCAGCTAATTGCTTCTTGATGTTTCTCTATATAGATGAAATGAGTAGCAAGAGTTTGAGTATAACATAAACTCAAATCGGTAACAGATCCGAGCTTCTCAGAAAGTAAAAGCACAGCGGACATACCTCGATCGAGTTGACCATTTTTCTTGTCTCGTCCAACCGACATTGATCACCAATGAGAGTGATGTCCTCCTTCAGCAAAGCGAACTCATCATCATACTGCCAATCAGTATCATCTAGCCTGACCTCTGTATCATTGACACACATGTATACAAGAAAAGACACATCTGTCAGCGACTGAATAAAATTTTGCAAATTGAAGCACCAGACATAAGTTTTCGGACTAGCCTTCGGCTCCTTCTTGGAAAGTATTCTCTGCCTGCTCTTTGCTTGTCTGAACAACCGCTCCAAAATCGTATTCTTTGCCCTTGAGTGCCTGTTCAATCTCCTGTTTAAAGTTGCGGACGACTGTCTTGTGCAGATTTTTGATGTGCCCAAGGAACAGAGGAGAAAGACTAGAATCGAGCGAGTGAACAAGATCAGCCCGCCTGCGTTGGTAAACTCCAGCGTGATACCGGGACGCGTCTCGATCGAAATGCGCTGAGCATCCAGCGAACAAGGGCCAATAAGACAGTCAGCATATCGAATTGGCAGATGACTGAGACAAAGTCACGCAGTTCGAAAGACTAACCTAATGCAGCCTGCTTCCAGCTCGACATCAGCGATCCCAATCCATCGACCACATTACCGCTCTCAACCTGCCTTCGGATGGTTTTCACTGATGATAGCAATGTCTCGGTTGCTACCGCAGCAATCTCGTCACACCGGAATTGGGCGAGTAGCTCTTGCTGTGTGGGGATATCTAGATCTGCGTTCGATTGAACTTGATCCTGTTGAATGAGAGAATAAAAGCCAATATGCGGTTCATTTGATAAGCAAGTTTGACTGAAGCGAGATTTTTATAATCGTTTACGGCAGATGGCTCTCACCCAGATTCCCTCCATGTAGAACGCTACGCCATCAGCCGGAATCCGTTTGTGGTAAATCGGCTTGAATACGTAATCCTCTCTGGATCGATCTAGGAACCGGCCTCGGAGATCGGACACAGCCTCTTCAAACTGAGTAGGCATGAGTACTTTGTGGGGAAGAGTAGTAAACGCGAGATCAAAGTAGTCGGTTAGAAGGCTAGACTCGAGAGCTTCGGGCTAGACATTACAGACAAAGACAAATTGCAGAATATAAGTGACAAGATAGTTGAGGGACAAGACACTAATACTGACCTTGGATAAAGAGTGCCAGATCTTTTCCATATCTTGGCGAAGCGTAGCCTCCAGATTAAGCAATGGAGTAGAACCAACATGGTCTCGAATAACGAACATGAGCAGTGTCTTTTCTTTGCCACTGCAGATATAATCATGAAAGCTAAATGTTAGCAAGGCTAATTTTGCTCGAGAGATCTGTCAGACGTTCAAACTTCTGCTCACCTTCCCCGAGAGGTACCAAACAAGCCAAGATTGACTTCAAATACTGTTTTGAGGAGACCCATGTTTGCTCCTTGGTAAAGACCACTGTTGATGGAGCGAACAATGCTTCAGTGATATCTCCTCTATTTCTTCAGAGGAAAAAAGAGTTTTTTGACCCACACCTGGTGTTCCCACAGATTCACAAGAAGAATTTCGGATGATGCCAAGGAGAAAAGGGCAGATTTGCGCTCAAAGTCCTACACGACGCGTGTAAGATTAAACACGATCCCCTGATACAAGCGTAATGTAGAAGAGAACTAACTTGATCTTCTCCTCTTTCTCTACCATCTGTTCCTTCGACATCCATCACCATAATCGGTCCATCTTTCGCCTTGCACATCCAGATACCTTGAGAGATTATAAGCAGGATAAGATGGACAAAAGATTCAGATGCCAGTGAATTATGGTGTTGCGCGCGTGGGGCGAAAGCGCGTACCTTTCGTCGTCTGTTTTCTCGCCTTCTCATCCATTACATCGAACGTTGTGCCGAACAGCCTGTTCAGTAGCGTGCCTGTAGGTCAACCCAAATTTGAACCGAGACCCAAATTCAGCATCATGTTATGAACGAGTTCCACTCAAGCAGAGCCGTGCGTCTTTGATTGCGAATGATCCAATGAGACACGAACTCTTTCCGGTTGACTGAGATCCAAAAACGGAGACAACGTCATAACCAAAACCTTTGTTGACCAGACCCCAACGGCTGATGGCAGGCGTCAATTCCTTGCTGTTTTGTTTTAATTTGCAGATCGACAAGAAGTACAAGACAAACAAACGGATGATCAGTATAAGTGAGAAATAGAACATGAGATAAAGATGAGATAAAGATGAGATCATGAACGTTGTATTCGCACTTGAGTTCAGCTCAAGATACTGGGCAAAATTTTGGGTTCAGACATGAATAACCAAACTTGCCTGAATAATTTGTCTTCATCAACGATCTGAATCCTTTCTGTGCTGGTCTTTTCTTCCTCAAGTGGCTTAGTACCGGTTGATGTTGATGCTGATGTCTGTGTTGATGATGGAGCGCTATGCTCCTCGATCAGGGACGCTTTAGCTTGCTGGATGGCCTCCTTAGCTTCTGTAGATGCATTCGAAAGAATGTCCTGAAACTCTTGAGACCCTTGTGAAAGGATCTGTTGAGAAGAAGAGATATTCATCTCCATGCTGGGTGATATTCAAAGAGTAAAGGTCGAAATATGATGAAGAGAAGGAGAAGTAGTTCTAGATAGACTTGTCGATGGGAAGAGAAAGCAAGAGAAGATAGATGGAGGAAGGCCAGAGGTTACATCTGAGTAGATTCACGTGATTTATGTTACCAGGTTAACATACGACTCCTTGATCTGGGCTCAACTAAATCAAGGGTGACTAACCGGAGGTATTCACTTACCACTCTCGTTTTTTTTCTGCTCTTTCTGATAGCTTTCTTCGTTAATCACTTCCTACGGTTTCTTTGTCGGTTTCTCGTCTTTAGCTTGCTCTTTTCTCTCTAGCTTCTCCTTCTCCCTTTGTACACCTCAGGAAGCTTCTTGTTAGGGATGCGAACGGCTCTTCGCTCTGTCCCTCGGATTCCTCCGCCTAGACTATATACCCCGTCGCTCCGATCGGGCTATTCTACACTCTCACCTCACCCTTCTCCGCTTACTTCCGTTCTTAATCCCATCCCGCCATCATCCACATATGACGTGGTCGTCATCGGTGCTGGACATGCAGGGTGTGAGGCTGCAGCAGGTGCTGCTAGATCGGGTGCAAAGACCGTTTTGATGACTCAAAGATTGGACACCGTAGGTGAAATGAGTTGTAATCCAAGTCTTGGTGGCGTAGGAAAGGGCACGCTTGTTCGAGAGGTTGATGCACTAGGCGGACTAATGGGCCAGGTTGGAGGTGGGTCTAAAAGTACTTTTTCCTAAGTGCGCTCGTTCAATAGCTAACTACTATATTTCATCTGTGCATTAGACAAATCGGCTATCACATTTCACCTCCTGAACACGTCGAGAGGACCGGCGGCTTGGGGCTACCGCGCGCAGATGTCAAGAATTCAATACAAGCGCCATATGCAGGCTGCTTTGGCCAAAGTCGATAACTTGGATCTTCTACAGGGCTCAGTACGAAACATTCTCTGGGAAGATGACGGAAGCCAGGGTAACAAAAAGATCATAGGTGTTGAACTAGGTAGGTCTGATCTAAGACTATATGTTGTTCTGGGAGTCCTATCATTGCTAACCTGAACACGTCCATTGATCACATAGAGTCGGGTCAGAAAATGAGATGTTCCCAGGTGGTTATATGTACAGGCACATTTCTCGGTGGAGAGTTCGTCGTGTTTACTTTCCTTCTCAATGTCTGAATATAGAAAGAAGATCCTGCTCACACGGTATCGATCTCCATTCATTACAGAATCCACCTGGGTCTTGATTCTTATCCAGCTGGTCGGATCTCTGAGCCTCCTTCATCGTCATCGCTCTCTCAATCCCTCCGTGCGATGGAATTCTCTCTAGGTCGACTGAAGACTGGTACACCGCCTCGTCTGGATGGAAAGACTATTGATTACTCCATTTTGAGTACACAACAACCTGACGGGTTGAAAAGTCGCGCGTTTAGTTTCTTGCATGAAGGAAGAAACGGACTTGCAAAGGCTGGGGCGAACTTGGAGAATCAGATTCCGTGTCACCTGACGCACACCTCCGAGGAAACCAATCAAATTGTTCGTGACAACCTCCACTTATCTGTCCACATCAAAGAGACTGTCCGTGGCCCGAGGTACTGCCCTTCGATAGAGTCTAAAGTGATCAAGCACCCCGAGCTCAGTTCGCATCGAATTTGGCTCGAGCCTGAAGGCTACCCCGAAGAAACTGGTATCTATCATCTCGATTATCACGGCTTACTGATGGGTGACTACTGAGATCTACATTAACTCACTTATTTGATACCTGTAGATCTAGTCTACCCAGCAGGTCTGTCAGTAACTATGCCTGCTGACGTCCAGGAACGAGTACTCAAAACTATCAAAGGGCTCGAGGAGGTCAATATGGTCAGCCCTGGATATGGTGTTGAGGTATGCTCGCTCTTGTCGTCCTTTTCTTTTTTCAAGTACTCAATTGATACTGATTTTGGCTCGCGTGTATCTTATTTTGAAAGTACGATTATGTTGACCCTAGAGAATTAAACATAACACTGGAAACTAAACGGGTCAAGGTAAGCTTTCTAATCTTTGAGCAAGTATAATGTCCAAGATTTGAACCGACAACACCCTTCTTGCGTTGTCTACGCATCAATACAGGGCCTCTTCCTCGCTGGTCAGATCAACGGAACGACTGGATACGAGGAAGCTGGCGCCCAGGGCTTAGTGGCTGGAGTAAACGCAGGCTTAGCAGCTCAAGGTATCATCTTCCTCTCTCCTCGTCCGATACCGTATGCACATCACCCTATTGGAAGGCCGTTTCTGATCTGATGAACTTGGACTTCGTCGCTTATGTAGATAAACCTCCCATGATTCTAAGTCGTTCTGATGGATTCACTGGGGTGATGATTGATGACTTAACATTAAGGGGAGCAACTGAACCTTGTATGTATTTCCCTACGTCATCTTTTCGGCCCTGCAGAAATTCAACGTCAAGTGTGTTTGGTCCTTGTGGTGTTCCCATAGATCGAGTGTTCACCTCTCGATCAGAATTCAGGATCTCTCATAGGGCTGATAATGCTGATCTTCGATTGACTCCCAAGG
The DNA here is from genome assembly GCA_014825575.1 of Phaffia australis. Taxonomy (NCBI): domain Eukaryota; kingdom Fungi; phylum Basidiomycota; class Tremellomycetes; order Cystofilobasidiales; family Mrakiaceae; genus Phaffia; species Phaffia australis. The sequence continues at coordinate 70,626 of MVAH01000053.1, read as the reverse complement.
GTATGTTTTCTCAAGCGTGTTTCTTGATACTCAGCTTCGATAGCTTAGAGAGAACAAGAACCGTCTAATAGTTGTTGTGTTCATGTATACCTTTACTGTAGGCTACGCACACGGAATCGTACCAGAAGAACGATGGGAACGATTTGTGGCTCTCCGGTCGGAGATGGAAGCCATGAAACGACTCTTGAAGGAGACCACATTTGCCAGTCGAGAGACTAATGTTCAGCCTAGTATTTCTACTGGGAAGAAGACGTGTGTTCTTCATTTATTTTCTATGACTCTGCAACGGAAACTTGTGATCGAATTTGTGTGAAAAGCTTCGCTGATCGGACATCCGCATCTTAATTCGGTTGGCGATAATGTTAGTGCATGGGAGTTGCTGGGACCGGCAGATTCCTCTCGCTCAGACGAGGGTATATATACTTGCTTTCCTGAGTTGGCCTCGATGGAGCCTATCGTACGGGACCGAGTGGGAATTGAGAGTAGGTCCAACTAGTGCCTTCTGACCGCATCAATTCCCTTACTTCATGCAGTGTTCAACATGTGTTAGACACCGCTAACATTTCCGCTTATCTAATTATTTTGGTGTGAAGAACTATACGAAAACACTTTATTGAGACAAGCAGAAGAAATTAGCAATTTCAACAGCGAAGAAGACTACCTGATTCCCTCTGAGCTGGACTATCACTCAATTCGTGGTTTGTCGGACGAAGTTAGAGAGATCTTTATTCGGTCGAGTCCAAAATCCATAGTACGCACATTTCAATCAGCATGTTCACTTAAAATTTCATTACACTACCACTATTCTTACAAAATGTTTTGTGCAAGCAGGGAGTCGCGAAGAGGACACAAGGTGTAACCCCTATGTCCGTCCTTCTTCTGATGAGTGAGGTCATGAAACTTCGAGCTGTAACCTCTTCCAAAATATCTCCATCCGGTCATTCTCCTAAGTCTATAACATCATCTCTGTTCGCAACGAACCGACCATCCTCCATCAACAGTTCTTCATATTCACAGACTACATCGTCAGTACGTGCTTTCTCGACGGCCCTGCCTCGTGCCGATAAGCAACGAAAGCGCGCCTCTGATCAAGGAGGAAAAAGGAAATTTAAGCCACACTCTCCACCGTACCAAGGTAACTTCCAAGCCCCGCCGACTGAGATCATACCAAGACATGCACCATCCACCAATCCCGAAGCTATGCGAGCTTTATTGCTAGACTCTCTTCAAGATATCGATGATCTGGATAGTCGATTGATGAGACGGCTCAAAGAACTTCAACTCTCTTCCGCGGACGCTGTTTTCATCGCTAAGAAATTTGCTGAGCAAGTCAAACCAGAATTAGAGGAGGACGCCTATATTGATACTTGGCAATCAACCTGGGAAATCCAGTCACTTTGCCTGGATTTTGAAAATTTCTATATTGATTCTCGTGGCCAATCTTGGGACAAGGCTGTCCAGATCTGCTTAATGCATCGACTATTGGACTGGGCGTCCGCGATCCACCTGAGCGGCGCTGCTTCCATCCCCTCTGAGGTTTCACCGAACGCTATCCAGCAGTTGTACCGAATTGCTGTTGCGACCGACTTCCGAAACCCGGCTGATCGGTATCCGGAGGCTCGGGCGCTGAAACGACAGATCCATCTCCATGTGGGGCCAACAAACAGTGGAAAGACATATAATGCTCTTCAGGCCCTTATCAAGAGTAATCGAGGATTCTATGCCGGCCCACTCAGACTGCTAGCCCACGAGGTCTGGGAAAGAGTTAATCGAGGGGATATCGCGGGAATGAACGGTGTTGGCCGATCGTGCAATCTAAAAACGGGCGAGGAACTTCGGATTGTTGACCCACTTAGCACACTGTCGAGTTGCACGGTAGAGATGATCAATCTTGGAACTGAAGTCTCGGATGTAGGTGTTCTGGACGAGATTCAACTTATCGGAGACGTTAACCGAGGAGGAGCCTGGACGTCTGCTGTCCTCGGCTGTTGCTCTAGGGAACTTCATCTCTGTGGAGAGGACACCACGGTTGACCTTATCAAGAGGATAGGAGCTGAGACTGGAGATGATGTTATCGTTCATCGATACAAACGACTTGCGCCTCTCACGATCAGCGACAAAGAGCTCGGTAGCTGGAAAAACATCCGGAAGGGGGATTGTGTCATTGTTCTTAGTCGAAACGGTATTTTCAAGACTAAGGATGAGATAGAGGCGGAAACTGGGTTGAAGTGTGTAGTTGCGTACGGAATGTTGCCTCCAGAAGTTCGATCGGCTCAGGCTAAAATCTTCAACGACCCGGACAGCGAATACGATGTATTAGTAGCAAGTGATGCAATAGGTATGGGGTTGAATCTGTAAGTTCTATATCCTGATTCATTTGAAAGTCATAGTTGTACGTCTTTAACATCAAGCGAGCGTACTCTGGGCACTTTTTTATTCTTCGGACAGCGTTATTAAACGAGTCATCTTTACCTCGTTGACCAACTATCTCGGGGAGCCTCTTCGAACATCCCAAGTCAAACAACTCGGTGGAAGGGCCGGTCGATTCGGTCTTCATGGCAAGGGAGTCAATGGCGAGGTTACGACATTGAATGCTGAAGATCTACCGATTTTGCATGAAGTCTTCCCTTCAGAAATTCCTCCTATCAAGCGAGCTCGACTCGGGTTCCAAGCTTCTGATATAGCAAAGCTGTACCGAGTGCTAGGGCATGATGTTCCTCTGGAAAGGATTGTCACGCTGATCTCCGAACTCGCACGAACAGGACCGAACTACATCATTGAAGACCCGAAAACTCTTCAAAAAGTTGCGCCCATCATTGATCGATACGGCGCAGATCTCAGCTTGGAACAAAAGTTGTTAATCGCTGATGCTCCGGTAAATCTCAGGGATCCGCTGGTAGAGTACTGGTTTGCTCAGTTCATCACCGCCCACGCGGTCGGCAAGCGAATCTCCGACCTAAAAGGTCTTCTTCAAACGGGTACATTGATCGAGACATTTGAGCGACTCAAAGCACGACATGCCACGTTCCTCAACGATCAGTATATCCTTGCCGAGGGCTCGGCCAAGCCAAAACCGAGAACTGTGGAGATTACGTCGAACGAGGTCGCCCAGTTGGAACTTCTCCATAATATAACTACCGCTTATAACTGGCTCTCCTTCCGACTGCCGTTAACATTCTGTAAACCGCAGGAGGCGAGAGCACTTCAGGCAGAATTAGAGGTTTTGTTGGACTTCGCGCTCGAACTCGTCGGCGGTCCACTTTCCAACGCTGGCAAGAAAGTTCAAGGTGGCAGAGGAGTAAAGAAAGGCCTAATGGCAAAGTTGTCGATGAGACAGCTAGAAGCCAAGCAGTTGGCAAAGGATTTGGCAGAAGAGAACAAGATCAGGTTTTACCGTCCTGGGGATGAGGAAGATATAAGGAATCGGGCTCAGATGAACCAGCTTCCTATCTCCAGTGCTGAGGTTGAAAAATTATCGAGCTTGATGTAACTGGGTCGGTCGAGCAAATGATATGTAGAATTAGCGTTTTCGCACACCCTCAACATAGATTTCTGAGATTTTTCAAGAGAACAAGTCATTCTATCAATATTTTTAACTTATTTTATAACAAGATTCGTCCTCCCATGAAAATATAGGCGAGAAAGCTTCTGAGACGCCAAAACAGGAAGAACCAGAAAGGTCGGATGACATGTACTAGTGTCCTAGAAAGCGAAACAGAAGAGGTAACGTTTTCATTCCTCTTATCTTACACTCCAGTAGCCTTTACCTGTCGGACTAAGTTAAGAGCAGATCCGGCCCGGAGCCAGTCAACCTGATCCTTACTCATGGTGTGCTTGGTAGGAATTTCAAGCACCTGACCATCCGGCTTAGTGACCTTCAATGAGATGACTGTCGAAAGATCACCGGCGATAAGCGAGGCCACACCGACGGTCTCGACCAGATCACCGGCAGAAATGAGGGAGTAATCAGCCTTGTCGGCAAACCAAAGTGGGAGAACACCCTGCTTCTTCAAGTTGGTCTCATGAATACGGGCGAACGATCGAGCGACGATCAGAGATCCACCGTAGAATCGAGGCTGCAAAGCGGCGTGCTCTCGAGCAGAACCCTCTCCGTAGTTGTCATCCACAACGAGCATCCAAGGTTGGTTCTTTGATTTATATCGCTTGGCAATATTCGGAATGGTGTCTTGGCCATCCGCATCGCGAGCAACATTAACCTCTCCACCCTCATCATTGACAGCGGTGATCAAAAGGTTCTCCGAGATCAGGCGCAAGTGCCCCTTGTACTTCAACCAAGGACCGGCAGCGCTGATGTGATCAGTAGTACACTTTCCCCGCACACGCATCAAGCACTTCATGGTCGGTAGCTCGGAAGGTCCAGACTCGAAGAAAGAAGGGAAAGGGGCGAGAACCTCGAGCCGAGTCGAATCAGGAGCGATAGCGATTAAGGTGTCTGGCTGAGGCTCGGGGGAGGGCGTAGGGGAGTAGGAGAGGTCACCAGGCGTGAAACCATCGCTAGGTAGCTTGATGCCTGAAGGGGCGTCAAATTTGAAAGGCTGGCCGTTCTTGTCAAGCAAGCTATCAGTCATAGGGTTGAAAGACAGACTACCGGAGAAGGCCATGGCGGTGACAACCTCAGGAGAAGCAAGGAAATTCATCGTCTTCAAGTTTCCGTCATTTCGAGCCTTGAAGTTTCTGTTGAATGAAGTCAAAATAGCGTTATCCTCTCCCTTCTTCTCCGTTCGATTCCACTGTCCAATGCAAGGCCCACAGGCATTGGCCAAAACGGTGGCGCCTACGCTCTCCAGCTTCTGCTGCAAACCATCTTTCTCAATCGTCGCCCTGATGAGTTCACTTCCAGGGGTGACCATGAAAGGTACCTTGGTCCTGAGTCCGGCCTTGTGGGCCTGCTCCGCAATGCTGGCCACTCGGGACATGTCCTCGTACGAAGAATTAGTGCATGAGCCGATGAGTGCGGCGGAAAGCTCATCCTTCCAGTTGTTGTCGGAGATGAAGCTTCCGAATTTTGAAAGTGGGGTAGATAAGTCAGGAGTGAATGGTCCGTTCAAGTGAGGCTCGAGCTCAGAAAGGTTCTGTTGAACGGAAGAGAGATAGACCAAATCAGAGGATGTCAAAGAGAGGGTGTACCGAAATAGACAAACATACAATCTCGATCAGCTGATCGTACTCCGCGTTCTCATCGGCCTTCAAGAACCCCTGAGCAGCAGCTTTATCAGCAGCAGCAGCAACGCCTGCCCGACCGGTGGCTTGCAAGTAGGACCTCATGTTTTCCTACGGATAGTGAATAACAAATGTCCACGATTATGAATAAGAGATCAGAACCAAACTTGTAAGACATGTTTGAGAGTATCTGACAACGAAGAGAAACTGACAGTGTAAGGGAAAGTGGAGGTGGTAGCACCGACTTCGGCTCCCATGTTGGCAATCGTGGCCAGACCGGTGCACGATTGGGCCTCTACTCCTGGTCCGAAGTACTCGATAATTCGACCAGTTCCTCCCTGGAAGCAAAGAAAGAGTCTTCCGATCAGTGATTGCATAGCAAAAGAAATCAGGTGAAGCATATGAAGACTTACTCTAACGGTTAACTTTCCAGCTAGGTGGAGGATGAGGTCCTTAGGGGTGGCCCAGCCGTTGAGCTGTCCAGTCAGCTTGACACCCGTTACGTTAGGTGCCTTGAGCTCCCAAGGAGTGTCAGTGAGGGCATCGACGGCGTCTGCGCCACCAACCCCAATGGCGAGCATACCAAGACCTCCAGCGTTGGGAGTGTGAGAGTCTGTTCCGAGCATCAGGAGACCAGGGGCGGCGTAGTTCTCAAGGACAATCTGGTGAATGATACCTGATCCAGGTTTCCAGAACTTTCGAAAGACAAGTTGAGTAGGATGGGCTTTAGCGCGACGCCAAATTTGGATGTGAAAGCGGTGGATAGAGTGATAAGATAAAGGGAAGATACCAACCTCAATTCCATACTTCTTGGCAGCACTCTCCAAAAAGTCAAACACCTCCTTGTTGCTTACAATGGACCTCTATCAGAGTGAAGAAAGGCGCAGACTATGTCAGCCAGGTTTGCCGAACAGACGAAAGAACGCGACTTGCTGGATCGGCCGACAAACCTTGAGATCACTCTCCGCTCCATCATAGGCTAACAGACAAATCAAACAAAAGAAGAAAGAGACAATCAGGTCGGAATGTCAGAACAACGCCGGTCTAACGAAAGCGCACCTTGGATAAGATGATCGCAATGGATCGAGGCAGGTACAGCCGTTCGGCTCATCCCACAGGTCATAAATTGCAACAGGGCCATCTGAGCGGACGCGTCCTGCATGGCCACTCGATCCGGTCTCAGCCTGGAGCGAAGGAAAGAGTCATGATGAGTCGGTATGTTCAACGTGATATACGAATAAGAAGTCGAAAGCAACAGACTTGAGGTATGATTGTCCTCTGACGGGAGCACCGGTAGCCTCGACATCGTTCAGGTGGGAGTATAGAATTTTTTCAGCCAAGGTAAGCTTGGCCCCGTCGGGCAGCTTTTGTCTGACAGCCGAGAGCGTTTTGAGCAGTCGTTCGTAAGGTGGTGTGATCGAGCTCTGTCGAGAGAACAAGAGAGTGTGTTAAGCTTCTCCTTGCTCCAGCGAGAAGAAAAAAACAAGGTGGGTAAGTAACAGTGAAATGACTCACGCATTCTTTCTGAGCGAGCGTGGGAAAGACGGTAGGAGTGGCAAACGACCGAGCTGCTCGAGGAGTAGCTAGCCTGGAGCCCAGACGAGCGGAAGAGAGCATGGTGTGGATTGAAAGAGAGGACTACAGAGGTGAAGAGAGTAGAGGAAAATCAGGAACAGAAGTAAGGCCAGGGGAACAGGAGGAACAGGAATAGGAACAAGGCACGGCAGCCGACAAGAGAATGAGAAAAAAAAAGGAAATCCGCCGAACGTAAATTCAAAAAAATCCAAAGGATTGTAAAATCGGTCATCTCTTTTCCCCAATCGCCCTTACTCTTTTTCATATATTTCATATTCAATCCTATATTACCATTGTCATAGCGTATAACATTTATCCTCCTTTCGGTCCATTCTAGCAGATCATTTCTTGTTCCTCTGAATTCTTTCCTTCCCCGCGGAAGATTCTCTAATCGGACTACTTTGGTTGGCTGGTTTATCGTATCTGCAGTCGCATACGCACGCAAGGATAAATAAATATATATATATATATATATCAAGGCTCCGACATATCTAACAGTTGGTTTCTCTGTAATTAGTGATTGTGTAATCTTTGTAATTTCCTTCAGAAAACATACGTTTTTTCTTCCTTCCGATGGTCAATACTTGTCCTAAACATCGGCACAAGTCTGGTTGTGCTCAGCTTACTGCGCGACTACTAACTTTCATGCTCAAACCCACGATCCTACAGCTCCAAGGGGTTTGTTGTCTTTGGGATTTGAGCACATACACCCGTCGATCTGACTTATTGAAGACACCATGTATACAACAAGACACTGACAGACACGTGTAGATTTGTGAAAGATGAACTCGAGTGATGACCACTTGGACGTGATGATAGGGAACCCATCACTCTGATCATACAAAGACAGAGAAAAGATTGTTAGTCACCGTACATATTTTCTGTTTGACTGACCTTTAACGAACACAGTAAGGTAGAAGAGGAAAGAAGGAGAAGAAGAAAGGAACACGTACTTCGATAAAAGTTTCGTCGGAAGTTGAAGTAAAGCTGTAGCACACCTCGATCAAATGAACTTCTGAACCCTCTGCTCGAATGAAGTTCACATATAGCAAAACCAAGAGACGATGACGCAAAAGGAGATCATGCATCAGTTGAGTGAACTTTTTGCGAACCAACCGCCGCCTCCGTCTTATAGAACGAACCTCTTGTGACTGTGCTCCCATTCCTTATTAACGATCTTGAACGCGATATCCTCGTAAGGCGGTCCGGCCTTAAAGATGATAGTTGCAATCTCGGGTTCTTCTCTGTCTCGGACGATGACATACGTCGGAGCCTCTTGATTGTTGATGAGATCCGGGTAGAAGATACTGCAATACACCGAACGACAATAGGTGTAAGGATCAAAACAAAAAAGAGTGATTCCGCTTCAAAGATACAGAAGGAAAGAGACATACTTGAATTTGTACCCTTGGACAACCTTGGGAGGCGGGTTGTCGGAATCGTAATGTGTTTGGTTGTATCTGAGAGCGTGTGAAAGAGATAGACAGACAACAAAACGATGTCAGTTTCAGCCGATCCCAGTACATCAGCACAAAATCAGCCATGTTCTTAATTTTTGACGCACTTGTTCCACTCGAACCCAGTATGAACTCTGTTGAAGTATCTTGGCTTCCTTGGCCTGTATTTGTCCTGCCAGGTGTAACTCGTGACGTTTCCAAGCCCTTCTTCGATATTGAAAATCTCTTCGTCCTCGTCCAACTTTTTGGCCGCCTCTGCTCGGTAGAGCGCCTCTGCCTGTAAATCGGCTGCCGAAGCCGAAGCGTCCAACCCAGTATTGACATTGGGTCGGGCAGAACGAGGAACAAACTTGGTAGAGGTGATCTGTCGTCGTTGAGCAAACTGGATTGAGGTATTTATATATTCAGAGATTGTCAGTTCCATACTGTTCATCTGAAGGTCGGGTCGAGAGATGAGCAAACACGAACCAGCTTTTTGAATACCTCGTCCTCTTCAAGCACATTGACCAGCCGATCTTCGTAGCTGAACTTCTTGGGGTCGACCAGCTCGATTTCCATCTCCTCCTCATCCCAGACCTCTTCGACGTTGCCTTCAGTAGCCTCTTCCTCGATGTCCTCTAGATCCGCCCCATACTCAGTCTCACCAGCGGCCAGTCGACTTTGAGTAGAAGATACGAGCGCAGCCACATCCGATTGAACTTTCAGAGCGTCTTCTCGCTGGCGAAGTCGGAGCTGCTCCAATCGGTTCTGAAGGACCACCTCGTGCATAGCGTGAAGCTTAGCCTATTGAAGCGCTCAAAAATGGATCAGATCACGGGCCAAATGGGAGTCTTGCCAGACGTAACATGACAACAATAGAAGAGGAAATAGTTTGACATACTCTAGCCTTCCAGACTTGCAAACTTCTAAGAAGTCCCTCCCAGTAATCCGTATCGACCGGCTCTCCACTCGACAACTTGGTCTGGACAGAGCCTTCGAGCTGCTCGAGCTGTGCAAGAGACTTGCCTGAAAGTAGATTACTGATCTCGAGCTCGACAGCTGGGTTGGGTCGGGATTCCTCGGGAAGGGTAGCCGAGCGAAGCTCTCGAAGACGAGCGGTACAGATGATCAACATCGACTGAACGTGATATTAAATATGAAAACTGAGTAAGTATTAAAGCGATGATAGATGCTCGAACGAAAGAGAACAAACCTGCCAGAACTCGATGTTCGAAGGAGATTTCTCTAGTGAGAGGTACATGTTAATGTCTTCACGGAGCTCTTCCGTATCGGTCAATGTCAAGTTCTAGTAATAGTTCCACAGGATGAGAAGAGAAACATTCGTCAGTGACATACATAGCGTTCTCGAGTATATGAAGGCAGGCTATTGACTTACATCGAAAATCTTGTAAGGCTCCTCGATATCCATTTCCAAACCAGCATCATCCCAACCCCAGCCGCTGTCATCCTTGTCGAGCCCATGCTTCTCTTCTTCAACGTATGGCTGAGCAAATCTCAAGTTGATCGCCAAGAAATCGATGGCCTTGGCTCTATTTTCTTTCATTCTGATTCCGGCTCGTCGACGGGCTTGTTCGAGGTGGAAGTCATCCTCCTTGTTGATCCAATCCTCCATCATGGCGGACTCAGCCAATCGGGCCATCCTGGACTCCTCCTCTTCACGAAGCTGCATCTCCTCCTCTCGTTCCGCTCGTCGCTTGTTAAGACGTTCTAGCTCCTCCTATGAAAAATAATGAGAATAGGCGGGATATTTTTCGGAGTCCACAAGTATAGAAACATACGCGTCAGAGAACCTTTGTGATACGTTCGACCGTCTAGGGGGAAACAAGAGCAAACCTTAGCCTCAACCCTTCTGATGGCGTCCCGTCTAGAGCTTTCCTCCAAACTGATTCCTGCCTTTTTATCTTTTTCTGCCTTTTTGACCCATTTGAACTGTGTGCCCAGATTCGCGTCGTGGAATGGGTTATCTGTCGAGGTGTACATTGAGAGCTCGGCGATCGCTCGAGCATCCTCTGCCTCTTTTTCTCGCCGAGCAGCTGCTTTAGCTTCCTTCTTGGCGGATTTTGCTGAAGGAGACCTGGATCGAGAACGGTGCCGTCTATAAAGCCCCACGAGTAGTGATGGTCAGATAGACAGGTGAGTATTGCTGTTCAGAAAGAGAGAGAATAGGGGAAGCAGATCAAGCAGAATACAAGGTAGTCTCACTTCTTGTCCTTCTTTTCCTTCCTTTCCTCTCGGTCCCTGCTTCGATCTCGTTTGTTGGAGGATTTTTCTCGTACTCTATCTGCTCCAGTATCTCTATCTCTTCTCCTATCATCGTAATCCCTACGTGACGAGCCTGTACGCCGGTCTCTATCGTCGAGATCATCGTACTTCCTGTTAGATCTCTCCCTAGATCTGCTTCGGTCTTTTCTGGAAGAAGATGGACGCGAGTCTCTTTCTCTGTCTCGTTCTCTATCTACTTCTCTGTCTCTATCTCGAGGTACCGGAGATATCGGGCGAGGCATAGCTGAGTGATGGTCGTAGGAGGGTAAAGAACAGCGTGTGTATGCGTGTGTGTGTGTGTGAGAATGCAAGTGTGAGCGAGGAAGGAAAGGCACGAGAATTAGAAACCAAGATTTACGTAAGTATAATTATATATAAGAATCCTTATATAAGGATAGAAATTTCAAAAAATTGAAATCCATTACCTAAGCTGCCAAGACCACCGGGCCGAAATTTCGAGGCCCGGGCGCAGTCGCTTTCTCCACAAAAGTGACGTCAGAACCGGAGAAGGCTGTTCCGAGATGCCATAAGCCTGGATATTGTGTTAGGGTTATCCGTCACCATTTCCTTTTCCGCTTTCTGTCTTATTCTGATTATTCCCCTTACCAACCATCACCACTATCAACCACTACTCGTTACTATATCTAACATGGGTGAGACGTTTCTTGTTCTCATGTTCTGCAGTCTGACTTCAACTCATCACGCGTTCATTGTGTTCCTTTTGCGGTTTCAAAACTAGGACTCGCCTCTAAACTTGCAGCTGCTCAGCCTACTGGAACTGCTCCTCCAGCTCAGGCCGGAGGTCCTTCCAGTCTTCCTCCTATTCAGACTCAACAGTCTCAACACGGTCAGCAACATCAGCAACATCAGCAACATCAGCAGCAGCAGCAGCAGCAGCAGCAAAATAACCCGTACGGTCAGCAGTATCAGCAGCCTCAGTCAGCCTATCCTGCTTCTCCGGCGGGCGGAGCTCCTGTCGTCCCTATGGGTCGGCCTCTGAGCTATCAAGGGTACATCTCTAATTTTCAATCTGCTTCTCTCCGATTCTGCTCTCTCGGCTAATCAACAGTTATGCTATTGTCTCCACATTATACGATCCGCTTCTTTTCTGTCCGTCGTTTTCGGGAACGAATGGATGGACGGATGATCCGGTTTTTCTATATATAAAACAAAACACAATAGGGCACCCAGGTGAGACATTCTCTGATTCATCACTATAAGGGTTCTGTAACCGCTTATAAATTAACATCCATTTGATCCTCTACTACAGTGGATACAGCCAGACTCCTCAACAAAGTCAGTACGGAACATCCCAAGGCCCTTCTCCCGGGTGAGTATCATGTTATGCGTCCAATTCGTGCATCTCCTCCGTCACTCTGCTAAGCCGTCTTAATTCAACTCTTGAAACGCGTTTTGATTCGTTAGCCAATATGCGCCCCCGCCTGGTCCCCCCCCATCTCACCCGTCACACGCAAATCAGCAGCCATCTCAAGGCTACCAATCTCAGTATGGTCAGCAGTCCCAGCCTCAATATGGTGCTCCCCCTCCCGCTTATGGAGCTCCTTCAGCGACCCAGCCGGCCTCTATTGCTCCAGGCGCCGTGTCTTTGGATCCCCGAGTAGTTGAGGGCATCTTGCAAGGTTGTGTCGTAGAGGTTAGCACGCCTATATCTTCCTCATCAACCATCGTTTATATTTTCTGTTCATATCGAGAATTTAGTACGCCACATTATACTGATTTCTCGATGTTCCATATCAGCAACACATCGAGGCTTTCTACCCTCCTGGCTCGTTAGGACCTATTGCTCACCGAATCGCCGGAAACGGAGCGATCGATCATCTCGCCTCGACCTGGAGGATGCCTAAAGAGTTAGCTATGGATTTGGTTGGTTTTCATTTTCTCAAATATCTTGCTACGTCGCGTTCAAACTGACCCGACCTTTTGTTTTTGTCTTACCTTTGGGTCGGTAGTTGAAGCTTTCGCTCTTCGATGGTTCATCATTCTCTCCAATTCATCATTGTACAGTTCCGTTTTACTGGATCGCAGTCTGACACCCATCATTTTTATGTTCACAGTCATACTTTTGGTCGATGATTCTGGGTCTATGTTCGTTCTTTCAACTGCGTGGGTTTGTTGAGCTAATATACTCATACGTCGCCTGCTCGGATTGGTACTCTCTCTGTTTCACGCGTCTACAGGGCCTTTGAAGAAGGAGGAGAAAGAATCGACGATCTGAAACTCATTCTATCTCGGGTTGCTCATGCATCAAGGTTTGTGTCTTTCCTTTTTAGGTATCGTTCTAGTCTATCGATCAATTCTGATATTTTTCTTGTCTGGTGAACCGATAGCTTGTTCGACACAGACGGAATTCAAGTCCGATTCCTGAACTCAAACGTGGAAGGAAACAACAGTAGGTCCCATCATTACATATCTTCTCGTACAATCAGTCTTTGAAGTCCGTTTTTGACGGCTTGGTGTGCTTTCCTGTTGAAACGCGTACTATTTCAAGTCACCTCCGAGCAGGGTGCCACTCAGCTTCTCTCACAAATCCGATACTCGGGACTGACTCCTTTGGGCACGTCCCTTGATAGGAAGGTTAGTGCTTTGACATTTGGTTTCAACTGTTTTGCCATTATGTATGGTAGGTACGAAAGCTCTAGAGGCTGACACATCATGGTTTCGTCTGAACTTCTGTATCAGGTTCTTCAACCACTTGTTTTGGGACCCGCTCGAGCCGGTCGACTGGAGAAGCCTGTCTTGATTATCGTTATCGTTCGTTCCGATCTATACATCTATGACCCAAACTTTTAATTTAAAACAAGAGACACGGCTGTCGATTGACTGGTTTATTCGGTTCCTTTCTTTTCCTTGCAGACCGATGGTACTCCCGCTGGAGAGCCTAAAGACACGGTGTTCCGAGTCATCGCCAATGCTAGCAACGAGCTCAAACGAACTAGATACGGCCCAGATGCCATCAGTTTCCAGTTTGCTCGTGAGTGTGCCCTCGATTCTGAAGAAGAAAGCCTTTGTTGATTAACCACTGACGTCCGATATATATGGTCAATTCGCTGTGCTGTAGAGGTCGGCAACGATCTTAAAGCGCAGGCCTTTTTAGGGGAGCTAGATGTCGATCCTGCTGTTGGAGACTTAGTTGACTGCACCTCGAACGTGAGCACTTTCCTTCCTAGATTGCCATCCTCAACTATTGAGATACGGCTGGTTTCTCACTCATGTTGACTTGCCTTCAAATCTATAATTCAGTACGAATCGGAGGCCGACGAGATGATGAGGAAATCTGGTATGGAGCTGTGAGTCTTTGTTTCTTCTGTCTCATATCCCTTCTGTTGTCTTTGATTCAGAACTGGAGCGTCTCTCATTCTGATTCATCCTCTTGTCCTACAACAGAACTCCTGAGCTCTGGTTGGTGAAGCTCTTGATGGGAGGAATTGATGTTTCTTACGATGGTTCGTTTATTCTCTGAAGATGATCAAGCCGACACACGCTCCTTGACTGAATACGTTCTCCTCTTCCCTGATATAGAGCAAGATGAGGTCCGACGTTAAGCAACGTCTTTTACCACGCGAAACCTCTAATCTCAATAACCTCACTCTCCTTGTCATCATCTAATGTGTCATGTCCAAACTGTGTTTTCAAGTATCATCGACTATTTAAACCAGCTCTATTATGAACTTTGCCTCACATAGCATCGTCTTGTCTTCTAACCTCATTTCTGCTCAGTCAAATCTGTTTTCTTTCTCTTTTCGAAGACGTTCACTCGGAAACCAGCATTCCCTGTCTAACATATCGGTGGGTTAATTACGAATTGAGGACCTGAACAGCGTTCCACGCTTCGGCCTGGCTAGCACAATCTAGAGGAGACGCTCCGTCGTCGCTTCGTTTATCTTTCTGCGCTCCATATCTTAAAAGCAGTTGAATAGCGCGAACACTTTTGTTGTAGAAAGAATAATCGTGTAAGAATTCAACAAGAAAACAAGGAGAGAAAGAGGAAGAAGTGAGCAGGACAGGCGACGTACTTATCATTATAGGCAGCCACATGCAAAGCCGTCAACCCTCCCTCCTCATAAGTTGAATTCGGATCGATTGGCTCTGCCCCATCCTCTCCTCGAAGCATCTCTTCGGCCGCTTCAAGATCATCTTGAGACATCAACGATAAGAACGCTTCAGTTCGTCGGAGGTGCGGGTTGGAGTCAAAGGCAATTTCTGATTGAATTTCTTCACCCAAGTCAAAGTTGAATGTCGACCTGGTTGCCAGACATATGGAGAGTATAGAATTAGGAGAATATGAGGTCAGCCAATGCCAGCTTTCCGTTCTAACTGACGAACGGTTGATATGATACAGTCGAACGAAAGGTGTTTCGGCAAGGACCTACCCTCCTTCATTTCGGACATGGACCAACAGCTTCTCGGATCCATCGTCCGCGATGCTGACGGCTTGCTGTCCACAGAATAAGCAAAATCTCAGCCTATCCGCAGGACTGATCTTTGAAGCGTCTATTAAGCAGTCCCAGTGAAAATGATCCCCGCATGGAAGCTCGACATCATCAATCACGTGCGACGGGATCTCTTCGTCCTCGTCCTCAATATCGGAGGATGGTTCTTGGGGGTCCTGAGGGACAAGGAGAGGAAGTGAGCAGAGCGCACAACTATCGGCTGCAGTTGTAGGTGCTCTAGATTTCCCTTTAGGATCAGCCATCATGTTTTTGATGTTGTGTGTGGTTGTGTACAATGCATATTACGAGGAGAAATATTTTTAATCCGAAATTTTTGCTTTTGGTAATAAAAAAAAAAAAAAGAAAAAAAGAAAGATGTGTTAAGATTTTTTGAGCATCCTCATTTTATACATCAACCACGATTACGTTCAAAACGCCATGCTCTACGTTATTGGTCTCGGTCTCTCTGATGAGGAGGACATCACTGTAAAGGGCTTGTCAGTTCGTCCACTTCTTTTTTCTTTGCCTCTTTCGCTTGCTCTCACAATCCGATGCTGATTCGTTCATTCGTTTTGTAAACGATTTCTAGGCCGTCAAAAGATCGGAAAGGATTTATTTAGAGGCATACACCAGTATTCTTATGGTCGATAAGGAAAGACTTGTGCGTTATCTTGTTTCCCGTTCGTCGTTGTTTGATTAGATGAAGGCTGATGACCAGGTTTTCTACTTGCCTCGTTCATAACCATATTTGTCCGCTGGCTCTTGATTGATGTTGTCGCTCTTACAGGAAAAGTTCTACGGAAAGGAGATTATCCTCGCCCCTCGAGAGATGGTCGAGATGGAATCTGACGAAATTCTCCGTGATGCCGATAAAGTGGATGTCTCCTTCCTTGTTGTTGGAGATCCCTTTGGGGCAACCACGCATACCGACCTTCTTCTACGAGCCGCTCATTTGTCAATCCCTACCCAAGTGATCCATAACGCGTCCATCATGAACGCCATGGGCGCGTGTGGACTCCAGTTGTATAACTTTGGTCAGACGGTGTCCCTTGTATTCTTCACTGATACCTGGAAGCCGACGAGTTTCTACGACCGGGTGAAGGAGAACTGGGAGAAGGGAATGCATACACTTGTTCTGCTTGACATCAAGGTTAGAGAACAGAGTGAAGAAAATATGGCCAGGTTGGACTTCATTCTGCTCACTTGTTCTCTTTGACTCTTGAAGACTGATCAGATTCTTGTTGTTTCCTTTGGGTCTGGTTTTTGTGTTTTGTAACAAGGGGTCGACTGATCTATGAACCACCGAGATATATGTCACCCGCGCTCGCTGTTTCTCAGCTGATTGAAACCGAATCTATCCGTGAAGAAGGTTGGCTCTCTTCATCCCGTTCCGCTGCCGCATTCCTTCTTGCCTTGTTCTATATATGCTCACGTCATGTTTTTTTGATCGTTCCTTTGTCTTTAGGCGTCCTCCCTCCTTCGGAGACTTTAGCTATCACACTTTCCCGTCTCGGTACATCCACTCAATCCTTCCGAGCAGGTACGCTGGAACAACTATCCACGCTCACTGAAGAAGACTTTGGCGGCCCACTTCATAGCGTCGTCATCGTTGGAAAGAGAGTCCACCCGTTAGAGATCGAGTACGCAGGACAATATGCGGTTGATAAGGATGCGAAGGGTAGAGAGGGTGAATGGTTCAGGGTCGCCAAGGATGTTCTTGGCGTCGAGCTAGAGGGTGAACACTAGATACACATGGGCTTTTTCTCTTGTTTCATATATATAAATCTTCTATCTCTTCTTGAGCGAAGATACAACAATCGAATCTTAGGTCCATGTTACGCGAATGCACAATTAGAAACAAACTTAGGGAAAAAAAGCCGGGAACTAGAAGACGAGAGAGTCAAGATACAACGGATTCAACGCCTTGATTATTTTTATACAAGAGAACGACGCTTTCGCATAACTAGATCCTGATATAATTATTGAGAAGAGGATCTTAGAGAGAAGGAAATGAATTATAAACGAAATAGAGGAAGCGTTCAACCACAGTCTAGAGAAATCAAGTGAGAGAGGAAATTAGCGTTAGTAGAGTTAAGATGAATAGAAGATGGTAAAGGAACATCTAAAGTCCACATACATTCGTTGAGGATACATCCAACAGCTGTTCCGTGCTTTGATCCATCGACATTGAGGATGACGAGCAGAGCGGTTACGACACCTCCAATTCCCTCGCCGGCAATCATACCAGCGGCTAGGGCGAAACCCCAGATTTCCCAGCTTACAGGCCGTCGTCGTTCCCAAATCATAGCGATGATGCAACCGACAGTCATGGCGATGGCGTAGTAGACTATCGAAAGCGCAATAGATAGCGAATAGAAAGCCAACATATAAACACTTTGCGCAACTCGGTATGGGCATATCAGCAAGCATCTACTCACCCTGAGGCACCACGAAAGCGAGTCCAACGGCGTTCCAGTTTGGGATCCACACAGAGTATTTGGGGGGAGCATAGAATCGGCCAATGTGACACAAAGCTGAAGACAAAACAGGTCGATTATCAGCGTCGAGAACAGTTATCGATATTGGTTAACAATATATGCTTCAAGACACTTACCAGCGACGATGGAAAGCCCAATAGCGGTCATCCCGGAGGAAAGAGTGACGGGAAGCGTTGGGGATGACACAGCGATAGATACTGCCTTCCAGGCGGACACGGCAGGCAGACCAAAGGGGCAATAGTCGATAGTGGGATCATTGATACAAGGGTAGGCTTTGGCAAAGATCAAGAAGAGTGCAGGAGCGAAAGCAAATCCAGCAGTACTTCCACCCAACTGAGCCCAGAACTGAGCTCGAGGAGAGGCTCCAATCAGATGACCAGTCTTGAGATCACCGACACAATCGACAGAGTGGGCTGCAGATTGACCGATGATGGATCCAGCGATAAGATTGGTTCGCTGATAAAGGTAGTCGAAGAAAAAAAGAGTCAAATTACTATCGCCTTGGCATAGACGGTTGTCTTCCGGAAGAGAACACGAAGACGCACCTGAGCCGAAGCTACACTGACACCCTGTCCTTTAGTAACACCTCCAATGATCAACTGCCCAGCTTTGGCAATCACTCCGATAGGGTTTGTGTCGGTGCTGTATAAACATGAACGATTAATGTCCAGCACTTTCAGTCTTCGTGAAGTGACAAGAGAACACTTACGTTCCACTAGCGTTGACTCCAATGAATGCGAAGACAAATCCCAAAATCAAGGCGAGGAAAGAGACTCCAGGGTTGAGGCCGAACTAAGGATTGAGAGAGCAAAGGGGGTTGAGGTTTAGTGAAAGTCTGTTTGATTGGTTGGACACGAGAGAGAAGATGAGAGTTCAGCCTACCTCTGTCTTTCCAACCACCATAGTTGTCACAACGGAGACGACCAATCCCATCATCCAGGTTCGAGTGGCAACCTGTTCGGATTCGGGGGCAGGGTCTATAGAAGCTTCGGGAACGATATTGGTGATATGGGACATATCTTTTCCTCGTTTTTCTCCGATTGATTTTCTAAGCACGAAACAGTATGAAGAGAAAAATCTGATGAGAACACGGAGAAGGTGGCTATGGAAAAGGAGAGAAAAATATACGAGGCGTACCGGGCGTTGTTAACGAGCTGTCGGAAGGTTTGATAGAAGAGCGGGGACTGAAGGAGCAGCTCAGTGAAGGAGGCGACCAACATAACCAATACTCCAGGCCAGAGAAGCCAGCTGTAGAAACGCGGAAGCAAGGGGATGTAAGGTTTATTAATTGAGAAGCTTTGAGAGAATACAAACTGAGACCATGTAAAAGATAAGCTTACTATCGAGCGGTTCCTTTGTGAGGGTCAGTCGTTCCATCAGCCAAGTTGACCGTACTCATTCCGAAGTTGTTGTGATATCCAATGCTGGCGTCGATAACAGGCGAGTAAGCCTGCCCGGTAGCAACGAGGGAGGGGCCGATGATGGCATAGGAGAGGATAGCCCCAAACATCCAGGAGAAAGCGGCGTTAGGTCCGGTCAGGAAGCCGACACCGTGGAAAGCGGGGGTGAACTGGTATGTCCATCCCCAGTTAGAAAGAGCGATTGCGCCAGGCGCTCCCCATGAGGAAAAGAACCATCCGAAATCCCATCCCCACAGAACTCCCGGAGCGTATTTAGTGACGACCGTCCAGAGCAAAGAGACCAGGAAGGAGATACCAAGAATCTTGATTTTCTTGCTGGAGGCCTTTCGGGCAGCGGGTGTAGCAGCCGAGTGCAAGTTCCGAATGGTGAAGGCGGTAGCAGTTGGTGATGGGAAAGTCAACTTTTGCTTGAGAACGTAGTACTTTCTCAGAGGCATGGCAAAGAAGAGACCATAGAAAGCAGTGATGAATGACAAGGCGATGAGCGATCCGATGTCCTGCTCTGGAGTTGTGAGGAGCCCAAGCTGGTAAAGAGCTACGGGAAGAGCGGGTGAAAGAAGGGTAAATAACATCTCGGCTAGTATGACAAGAGGAGAACACGGCAACCTACCAGGAACGGCGGCAACAAAAAGACCGGAAAGACCACCAGCAGATCCAGCAGCAGATTGAACTGTGACGTTCTCCTTAGGACCAAAGTACCCTCCTCCGAACCTGGCGGGCAGGGCCACAGAGAGAGGTTTCAGAATGCTGAGGAGTTGAAAAGATAAAGAAGATCAGAGTTTTACAAAGAGAGAGAGAGAGAAAAACAGACGAAGTCGATCAGAATGAATGGAAGGAGCGTACGCAAATCCCACGATGGATCCAAACAAGGTGGCTCCTGAGTAATTGCAAGGCGTCAAATGATAATAGGAAACATATTAGGCGAATGGATGAGGAAGCCATCTTCTGGAAGAACGACTGACCGAAAGTGAATCCAGTTTTGAGACCCAAGTACACATTACTGGCTCCGACTACGAAGCCAAGGACGGTTCCGACAAACACGGCTCGGAACTGATGGATATTCGGAAAGGCATACAAGAAGGATGAGCGCTGGCTAAACAGAAGCACGAAGAGGTGCGAATGAAGGCGCCTACAGTCAACGTTTGTCCTTCTTCGGGTGCGTCAGGATCAATGGGGAAAGGATTGCCGTCCTGTCCGATTGATCGTTCATGATGAAACAAGGAATATGTTCGGTGGTCAGCGCCAAGGAAATCTCTGTGAGACAAACCAAAGCATATCGGCTTACATTAAGCAGAACGATGCTCTGTCCTTCTTTCAAACTAAGCACATCGTTCTCAACCGGTTGCACTTTGTCATCGAGGTAGTTGTCCTTCTTTTCAGGGTACTCATTTGAGTCAGAGGTGGCCGCGAGAACATCTGTAACGGAAGGATCGTTCCGGTCAATATTGGACTGTTGGAACCCAGTGCCGAGCTTGGGGAGAGACACAATCTCGGACATGGTATACGAGGAGGTTAGTGCTAGCGATCAAGAGTAAAACGGATTTGAGATCCGAAACAGAGGATGAAGAAACGGGAAGGAAGAAGAGAAGAGAAGGATGCAAGGGAGACTAAAGATCGGGAGAAGAATTAGTCTCTTCTCAAACCAGGATGGAAGCGACCTTTAATACAGATTTCCCGCAAAAGAGAGACAACCCTGAGGTCAGCTCCTAGAGGTCAGCCAACCAGTCAGTGGGAGCAAAACATAGTGGGAATCAAGCGAGAGATACGGAGAAGAACGAAAGAGATGGATTCGTCGTTAATAAGACGCCACCAGATCCCAAGGTTAGTTTTACCGGCAGTGAGAAAAGGCAAGAAAGGTTTGGAGCAGAAGGAAAAGAGAAGAAAGATACGACCATGTGGGTTCAAAATACCAAGAAAGGGACATACTCAATCGATTTTACCATGTGGGTCAGTATATCGATGGAATCCTATGATCATCATTTTAACAGTCGAGGAAGAGAGAGGATAGAGATAGCTTGCGTTGATCTCGGCAACGCATCTTCGACGTCAACCGCTGATTTGATTGCCAAGAACGTTAAACCATGCTTGGACGATAAAATAGTTTAGTGGCTCGCCTCTTACATTCAAGACAGTATCTCAGACTGTGTGCACGTAGGCCCGGGAAACCGCTAACTTCACTTTCAATCGGATATCGTTTGGCTTTTAAACTTGACTAAAGTATTTGATCTGATGGAGACGATTTGCATGCTGTTTTGGAAATCACGGTCCGGGATGATACACGCTCAGTTCGGCCGAGTCCGTATACACACATCTTTAAGCCCAAAGATACAATCAGATGCTCTTACTAAACGATCGTTTACGTCTCTGTGTTGAAATAAATCAGAGAAAGGAAGAGAGCCGATCTACATTGGATCTTAATGACCTCGAGGTGCTCCATTAATCTTTCGCTTCTTTGGCCCGTTTGTCCGTATGTGAATGTGCCCTGCGTTTATAGCTGGCTCTGTTTAATCCGCTTTAATCTACTGTCCTCCAACCGGATTCAAGGTCAATCTGTGTTGAGTCTATCTTTGTACTCTCTATTTCGTAACAGACCCTACCTTGGTGGACACATGCACACAAACTTAGTGGCCATGCTTTACTTCCCCTCGGATGATCCTGCTTGACTTCGACTTCGGTCTGCTCTCAACCTCGACGACTGAAAAGTCCTTGACGATCAAATAGCGTCCGGGCTGTTCACCCAACCTACGTCAATGACCGACGATAGATTGCGTAAACCAAAAGGCGATATTCAAAGCCGAGGAAGAAAAGGAGAGAAAACGAACTCGACTCAATGTCACCCGTTAGCAGATGATGACCGCACAAGCTGATTGTCTCGATTGTCTCGATTGTCTGGCCAATGTTGTTTCTCAGATGTTGGGTGAGCTATCAAGGATATTTATTCTCTTACGTTCAGCAGACGTCATCCTAGATCCTCAAGACCGATCTGACGGCTAAGTTTACTAACGAGCAACACATTGGAAATGTACAGAAAACAACACATGTGCATAAAACAGAAACGTAGATAGGAATACACCGTTTACTTCTTCTCGAACATCTTCTTGATGGCGTCTGAAGAGTACGACTTGGGTCGCTCGAGAGGCATACCAAGAGCTCGATCCCAGATGAGCTGGGAAACCACACCCAAAGTCCTGGAAACTCCGAACAGAACGGTGTAGAAGTTCTGCTGAGTGAATCCGTAGTGGGTAAGGAGAACACCAGAGTGGGCATCGACGTTGGGCCACGGGTTCTTGGCCTTTCCGGCGGCGAGAAGGATGTCGGGCACGAGCTCGTAGAGCTGTCCGACGAGCTTGAAGAGCTTGTCATCAGGCAAGTGCTTCAAAGCGAACTCTCGCTGGGCGGTGTATCGGGGGTCAGTCTTCCTGAGCACGGCGTGTCCGTAACCAGGAACGACCTGTCCTCCGTTAAGGGTCTTCCAGATGTACTCCTTGACCTTCTCATCAGATGCATCTTGGCCAATCTCCTTCTGCATTCGAGAGACCCAGTTGAGGACCTCCTGGTTGGCAAGGCCGTGGAGGGGTCCAGCGAGACCGTTAAGAGCGGCAGCCATGGAGAGGAAAGGATCAGAGAGGGCGGATCCGACCAAGTGTCCAGTGTGGGCGGAGACGTTTCCTCCCTCGTGGTCAGAGTGGATGGTCAGGTAGAGTCGCATGAGCTCAACGAACTTCTCGTTGTCTCCAAAACCAAGCTGAGTGGACAAGTTCTGGGAGTAATCAGCCTTGGGGTCGATGGCGGGGGCGTTTCCTCCACCATAGGTGTTTCGGTAGATTCGTCCGGCGATGGCAGGAAGCTTAGCGATCAAGTCCATCGAATCGTCAAAGGTGGTCTGCCAGTACTGCTTCTTGTTGATTCCCTCCTGGTAGGCCTGGGCGAAGGCGGAGTCGTGGTTGAGCTGTAGGGGAAAGAAAAATATAAAGAGGAAAACTAGTCATTAATCGACTCAAAAGAATTGAAGCTGCTAGGTCTATGAGCGATATGCAAGACCTACGGCAGTAACAGCCAAAGAGAACTGAGACATGGGGTGGAGGGTGGAAGGGCAAGCATCGAGGAGATCCTCAACAAACTTGGGGATGGAAGCTCGGGCAGCCCAGTCGGCGGAAAGCTCGGTAACCTGCTCCTGGGTGGGAACCTCACCGGTGAGGAGAAGCCAGAAAAGGGCCTCGGGGAGAGGCTCGTTTCCTCCGGGGGCCTTGGGAAGGAGGTCCTGGCACTCAGGGATGGTCTTTCCTCTGTGGGATAAAATAGTGTTGAGGACTTGTCAGTCTGGGTTCGATCTGTACGTTCGATGGAAGAAGGTCAAGCTCACCGGAATCGAATACCCTCATCTAGAAGAAATTAGGTTAGATAAAACAAGAGAAAAGAAGGCCGATCTATGAGCATGAGAATCTAAAATGGTAGACTAGCTTCAAGTAGGTTACTCACCAGCATCAAGGACAGAACCTTCAGTTTAACAAGTTTTCGGGAGTCAGTAATCTAAAGCCTCAAGTTAGTAAAAATTAAAAATAAAAGATAGAAAGATACCAACCCTCCCAGATCATGCCCTGAGGAGTAAGGAGAATTGTAAGAGCAAGATCTCGTTAGCTTGAGTTATGAATGAAGATTGTTAAGCGAACGCGTGTGTACCTTGATACCTCGCATACCACTACAGGAATTAGAACCGATCGGATGTATCAGTAAATCTCAATGACGAATGAAAAAAAGATGAGAAAGAGAAGAAAAATTATCTTACCCGTAAGCCTGGTCGACAGTGTACTCTCCGAAGCTCTTGGCTCCGTGAGCGGCCCGGATAGCCTTGACCTATAGGAGAGGAATGAATGTGTGCGAGACGAGATAAGATGAGATGAAACAAAATGAGCCAATGAACGTGTCTACAGTGTCGTCCACTGAGCATTCTATTCGCTAATAAGCACGTACGTTCTCAATCTCCTTGGGAATGAGATCGGCGAGAGTCTCCTTAAGAGTCTTTGCCTTGGCGGCGTATCCTCGAGAGAATCGAGGAATAGCGGACTTGATTAACGAAGGCGAAGTTTGAGTGATGCGAATCATATGCGATGGCAAGGAGGAGCAGGAATATGGAGAGAGAAAAAAAAAACCTCGTCAGCGATGAATAGAGATGGAAAACTCTCCCCCATCAGATGGTACGAACGCAGATCAAAGAAGAAATCCCTTACCTGAGTCCTGAGAAGGGATCGAAGAGAAGCAGAAGCCATGGTGAATAGTGTATATGCTATAGGTTTTATAAAAAGGAAAAGAGGAAAAAGAAGATGATGGTAGTAGTGATAGGAGTGGTTGGGGAGGAGGACGAGGAAAAGAACAGGGCAGCTCTAGCGGCGTTGAGTTCCTAAACTCGGTCTCTCGTCGTGATTACTCTTTTCACGGTTGTAAGGATAGAGAGAGAGAAAAGCGCGCAGCCATGATATACGCGCAGTAAGGCACATTTCAAAAAAGGGCGGAGGGCCGCGCTCGGTGCTCCTCCCGGTATTTGCCGATAAGCCTAGCCAGCCTCACATCCGCCGGCTCAAGTGTGGGTGGATTCGGGTAGATGTGCCGGCTGAACCGAACAGACATCATGTTGGGATAGCTTGGTGTTGCCTATGCTTCGTCTGCTCGTCTGCTCGTCTGCTCGTCTGCTCGTCTACTCGTCTACTCGTTTACCCCTCGGCTTCTCATGCCTAGGTTTAGAGATCACATACGAGTCTGTTTCTCATGTCAGTGTTGATCAGAAGAGATCCAGTTGATTCTTGATCAAATAGGAGCTCGAGAATCGAGAGAAACAAGCATAAACCCCATCTACAATCAACGATTCTGACCATCACAGTCTTAAAGGCTTCAGATCGATTGGATGATTCTGGCCAGCGAACATTGGGTGTAATCTCTCGTAAAGAAGTGTCTGGTCCGCCACGAAGGACGGGTCTTGAAGTCTATGATGGTCGGTTGATGCTTTCAGCACGACTTTCTTATGTATGACCATTAACGGTCTCTTGCCTATCAACCTATCTCGCCTAAACGTGCATGTCGGTACCAGTCCGGATCTAGGAGCGAAAGCGAAATACACTTGCTCATCATGAGTCATCTCTACAGAACTATACACTTGAATTCTAACCAACGATCTTCGACGACTTCTCAATTCTAGACAACCATCTCTTTCATTCAATTCAATTCATCTATCTCAACTGCCACGTAACATGACATCCGCAAATATTCCTGTCCCATTCTCTGTATCCTTCGCTGAGCAAGACATTGATCGGATGATGGCCAAGGTTAGAGACACTAGGCTGCCTGCTGAACCGATCGTACCAGATGCATCCTGGGACTACGGAGTCGATCTTGACTGGCTTGTCCGGCTGAAGACTCACTGGGCAGATGAGTGGAACTGGACAGAGGCAGAAAAGAAGATCAACCGGTTGGTCCGACTCTTACCCTTCACGGCGCTGCTAACGGAGTCTTTGATGTTTCTTGACTCGCTGATGCCTTGACTTATTGCCACTCCAAGATATCCACACTTCCGTGTCGACATCGAAGAGATATCGTTGCATTTTGTACACATCCGATCGAGTCGACCAGATGCAGTCCCACTCATTCTATCACACGGATGGCCGTCAACGTTCTTAGAGTTCTGGGAGGTTATCGATGAGCTCGTCGAGCCGACAGAGTCTGGACAGCCCGCGTACGTGTGTGTACTAGCTCAAGGGGTTGCCGATCCCGGCCTGTGATGTTCACCTTGAGGTTTGGTCTCTCTATACCATCATGTTATGCTTGTCTGTTGCTCCCTCGCACATCACAGCTTCCATGTAGTCATCCCATCCATTCCAGGCTACACCTTTTCCTCTGCTCCGCGAAGGAAGGGATGGGATGTGATGGACACGGCGAGAGTATACAACTCGTTGATGGTTGACGTCCTGAATTATAGTGGGTCATTAATTGTCAGACTCTCATCATAGGGCACGCAAGTTCTCATCTTTCTATCATATTCTTATGTCTTGAATTCCGTTTTAAAGAAACCTATGCGTGTGCAGCTGGAGATTGGGTACGTCAAGACGTTCAACATGCGTGTGCTCGTTTGAGTTCTGACGACCTTTATTTTGAACCATCGTCCACCTGATAGGGTGCTACCATCACTGTCATGCTTCTCAGCAACCATACTTCCTCTGCTCTCACCGCCCATTTGACCTTTTTCTTTGGTCTTCCTAACCTGTTAAATCCCATCCAAACCATTCCACCCATAATCTACTTTATCCCGTTCGTCCCTCGAAGGTTTAGTCGGTGGCTTCTCTCGTTGGTATACACCGAGACAGAGATTAGGGCTTTGGACAAGCTAGATAGGTTCAACAAGGAAGAGAGAGGATATCATGCCATCCAGGGCTCGAAACCAATGACGTTGGGGTGTGCTCTGTACGATGATCCTGTTGGAATTTTGTCCTGGATTGGAGAAAAGTACCACACGTTATCAGATGTACGTATCGTCAAGATTCTTAACTTGTATAACGTGCGTACCGAGATATTGACATGGCATTGCTGACGATCGATATTTCTGTTATCCTGACCCTATTTCAGCCTCTTGCGCCAGCTGCTCCTTCCAAGATTGACTCCAATTATATCATTTCCCAGGCCGCCTTGTACTTTCTGACAAACTCGATTCATACCTCCTTCTTGTACGTATGATACTTTAGATCCGTACTCTGGCGAGCGCTCATTTCTCTGTCTTTACGTCGTGTAGGCCCTACAAGGAATATATCGAAGATCTCCCGTTCAAGAGGCTCTTCACCAAGGCCAGACCTGTCGGAGTTTCCAGCTTTCCTGCTGAGGTCATGTACGACATGTTTTTGGCTATCTGCGCGATCAACAATCCCATCCTTGTACCTAATATAAGCTTTTGAGAGATGTCTTCGACTTGCAGGAAATGCCCTAGAACCTGGCTGGAGAATACGTGGAACGTAGTAAACTACAAAGAGCACGCTCGCGGTGGACATTTCGCCGCTGTCGACAACCCCAAAGCTTTCCTTGAAGATGTTAGGGAGACCGTAAGTGGACTTCTCTGTACTCTCATTCACATATTCTTTCCAGGAAATGAGGATTCTCAGCTCGGTTTGGGAGGTTATCAACTGTTGACACAACTGCGCCCTGGTTATCCTCGACAAAGATTCTCAGAGGATACTTCTCCCAGTTGCCCAAGGAGTACAGCCTGCGCGGTTGATTGTACTTGTAGCTCTAGAACCAACATGTATCTGTTTGTTAGTAGTCATGTATATTGAAGCTTTTGTAAACCCGGTGATTCAAAAGATTCGACTGCGGGCTGAGTGTAATCACAATATAACCCTAACAGCTGCGACTGGGCATGTTGTTCAACCCTGGTGGCATCTAAACGACAGAGTATAAGTTCTTCTATAGCTCTCACCCTTCTGTCTCTGTTAACGAAGAGCACACGATTGCTCAGACACAGAAGTATCTATCCCACTCCTCGTAGGCTATTGCAAGCTTTGGAAGCGAGAAAACCAGCAAGATGGCCGTTCTTCTCGCGCTCCCTCGCCCGAAGGTTTTCCTTATAATCGCGCTCTCTTTG
Organism: Phaffia australis; assembly: GCA_014825575.1. Taxonomy (NCBI): domain Eukaryota; kingdom Fungi; phylum Basidiomycota; class Tremellomycetes; order Cystofilobasidiales; family Mrakiaceae; genus Phaffia; species Phaffia australis. Next base: position 43,164 of record MVAH01000053.1, on the reverse strand, counting down.
CTCTCCTTTACGTTGCTCCTCCATCCAGCCTCTCCCGCATCGTATAGCAGAATCCATAGCTATGTTCCTAGCAAGTCATCTGGATATCCACCTAATCTACCCGATAGAATCAAAGGTGGATTCACCAACGACACTCTCGGCCTCGGTGCCATCCCAGACGCTGGCGGCTGGGGAGATAGGAGAAAGGCAAACGCTACGTTCGTCGTTCTCGCTAGGAATTCAGACTTATGGGACATCATTCCTTCCATTCAGGTGAGTTCTCTTCCCTGTCCCGTTCTCTCGAGGCAAGAGTCAAGGAATATCCCTTCACAAGCATAGACAGTAATGTGATTTTTTTTTTCAAATGTCACTCGACGGATGATCTTCAATACCGTAGCAAATGGAGGACAGATGTAAGTACCTTTTGGAGTGATATGTTGATTTCAACAAGACTGGGTTCAAGCTAGATCTCAAATCTTTTTCTTTCTTTTTCTTGGTCATCCTTCCAATAGTCAACTGGTGGGCAGGTGTGTGACTCTCTCGTTTGTGACGGTTCATCTTGCTTGCATCTGCAGAGAATTGAAGCTCTCTTCTCATCGAATCATATTGTAGGTTACGATTGGGTCTTCTTGAACGACCAAGAGTTTTCGGATGAATTCAAAAGGTTAGGGTTTCTATATATCTCAAGACTTCCTATTTCATTGGACTCATGGCCAGACTTATCAGAAAAATGCTAATGGCACGACTGTGATTATCCAGATACACTCAGCAGATTATCTCTACCACTGCCCATTACGGTCTCATCCCTCCCGAAGAATGGAATCAGCCTGATTGGTAAGGTATCTTTGCTCTTCTCCTCGGTTACGTTTGGCAGATTCTGATTTCATCCGTAACGTCGCCTCGGAATCTTTCCTTTATCTACTAGGATCGACGAGGAGAAAGCCACTGCTTCTAGAGATGATATGGTTAAACACGTTCGTCACTTGCGTCGCATGCCTTAGTCTTGACAGATCTATTTACTTGAAGCCTATGCTGATGATCTTTCCTTTGTCATGCCGTATAGAATGTGTAAGAGAGTCAACAAGCCCTTCCTACCTTTGAAGAATCGTTTTATCTGATTCCTTTCTCTTATAGTATCTATGGAGGCTCCGTCCCCTACCGAAACAGTTCGTCCTATGTTTTTTTAATCGCATTTCTGATCTGTATAAGCTACCTGGTCGTAACACACGATGTTCGCGCTCTTCTTCTATGGCTCAACTCCAGTGTGCAGATATAACTCTGGATTCTTCTACCGACATCCGCTCATGATGAACTACCGATACTACTGGCGAGTCGAGCCTAGTGTCAAGTTCTACTGCGATATCCACTACGATCCTTTGTAAATCCCTGTTCTTTTCTCTGTAGTCGTCGCGCGAGATTTATTGATTTGGGTTTGGGTCAATTCATAACAGCTTGGTTCTAAAGGATGAGAACAAAGTCTATGGTATGAGTCATGTTTATCATGACTTGCAGAGAACGAGAGGTTGACCTTAGATGATTTTGATAAACTAGGATTCACACTTTCTCTATATGAGTTCACCGAGTGAGTTCTGCTCTCAATTGCCCTCCAAAACTCAGCCGGAAACACTTCCACTTATACACCACGCGCATCTGTCTCGTAACCTCTAAAATAGAACGATTCCCACATTATGGGATGCGACCAAGGAGTTCATGGAGCTCCACCCAGAGCACGTCGTCGAAGGCAACTCGATGGGTTTCTTGAGTGATGACGGAGGAGAGGAGTACAATCACTGTTAGTAAATCGACTGTCCAAGGCCCTATTCTTGTCATACTGCGTGCGATCCTGTCCTCGTACCTGTTTTAATCTTATCCTTCTTTAATCGCAGGTCACTTCTGGTCCAACTTTGAGATCGGAGATCTCGACTTCTGGAGAGGAGGTTAGAACAACTCTTTGTTGCGAACGATAACCGAGAATACTAATATGTGTCCGAAACTTTCGCTTAACGTCAAACGATGTTTCTGCAGATGCATACATGGACTACTTCAACTTCGTTCGTCCCTGTCCCCCTCTTGTATGTGTATAAGCGCGCGCTCCTAGACCGTCGCTTAACTCTCTCTTTCCTCATTTTCTTCCTTTCTGATCACCAACAGCTCGAGGCAAAGGGGGGATTCTACTACGAGGTTTGTCCAGCCTGCATTCTATCATCATTTCTGATCGGTTGGCACAGAAAACCATGACTAGACCCTTAACACTCCTTGTCGTTATGATCAATTTAGCGATGGGGAGATGCCCCTGTGCATAGCATAGGTGCCGGTCTTTTCGCCAAAAAAGAACAGGTCCATTTCTTCAGCGACATTGGTTACTACCACGGTCCTTACTCCCACTGTCCTACAGGTGAAGCCCATTCGGCCGGCAGATGCTCCTGCAACGAGGAAGACAACTTTGATGAACATTGGTTCTCGTGCACGAAGAAGTACAAAGCCCAGTTCCCTAACGAAAAATTCTTTGGGTCTGAAGCTTGAAGAAAACATCGAAGAATCATATAACAAAATCAACCTAGACTTTCTCTCTGTTTTCTCTTGTCATTCATCGTCTTGTTTACTGTAGGTTTCGAGTTGGTTACAGCCGTTCTCCTCTTCTTTCATCCAACGATTTCCCTCTCTTGTTCATCAATCTTATCAACCTCATCGATCGTGTCTGTTTCTTCTGCACATTTCTTCATCAAGATAAACTTTTCATTCTCACTTTCTTTTCGCACAAACGGTATCTAACTCAATCACCAGGAAAGAAGAAGCAAAAGAGAGCATCCAAAAGAGGGTTTCTGAACTGGAGGGTCTGTTATCCTCTTATTCAGTCTTTCTGAAGAGAAAAGAGAGCGGGGTAGAGATGAGAGAATGTGTTTGAGGCATAAGAAAGATAACATGCATAAAGAGATAAACTTGAGAGAAGGTGAGTGAAAGAGGAAGACATGAATAGTTCGGTTCGTTCATAAGAAAATCGTGGTTTATGATAGATTTGTCTATATTTGCCCGAGGATTTACAAGGAAAGACCGAAGAAGAGAGAGGATGAGGTTTGTTTTCAAGGCATATAGTAGAACAAGGCTAGAACGAAGGTGGCGAGTGAACTCAGAGAACTTACGAATCGTTTTGTACACTGAGGAAGATAAAAGAAGAGAGAACGAGAAAGTTTCATCAGACATCAGATCTTAAGAAATAAAACGGGACGTTGAGCGGATAAAAGGTGCATATACCGAGTACCATTCCCAATCAAAGTTCTCCTTCCTATTCATTTTCAAGAAAGGTTTAAGAACAGAAGAGTGAATAGTCAGCCTTCCCTTTTTCCCGTCTCTACGCTAGCCTCCACAAACAGCCGAGACATAAGAGGAGAGAACGAACGGGTCGCATGCGCATTTCCCTCGGGAATGTTCTTCTCCCTGTGGACAGTGTTGGAACGGCTCTATTGATTTTCAAACCATAACCTCGATCAACATTAGCAGACGCTCCGAAGGCTATAGAGAGAGTAGATAAAGGGGACCGACCATGTCGGTAGCCAATGTCAGAAAACCAAAGGATCTGCTCCTTTTTGGCGAACAAGGCGGCTCCAATAGAATGAACTATATTGTGTCATTAGCCGAAATTTACAATCAAGCGAAGAGAATAAGGTCAAAAGGGAGGTCTCGATGATATTCGATAGAGATTGGGATACTATCGAACCTGGAGCATCTCCCCATCGCTCATAGTAAAACCCGCCCTTTGCGTCGAGAAAGTCGAAGTATGCCTGGTACGGCTCAGATCTCCAGAAGTTGAGGTCCCCAAGCTCAAAGTTTGACCAGAAGTGGCACTTTGAGATAGTAAGGAGGGAAAAGAGTTAAAAAAAACAGGGCGAATTTAGTTGTTATGTCCTCTTGAGCAATAGAAATAGAGGATTTGTTCTAGAAGGAAGGAACTGTATTCAAACTCACCAGGTTGTAGCTTCATCAAGGTACGCGGAGACAAGGTGAAAGTTTAGCCAGTCGAGTTCGACACCTCGGGAAGTATAGAAAGAGCAACCGAATACCCACTGGGCACCGCCATCATCACTTAAGAAAGCCTCAGCATTACCCTCTACCTGTAGATCAGGGCGACTCTTCATAAACTCCTTGGTCGCCTGCCAGAGCGTAGGAATGGTCTCGACGTATTCGAGCAGACTAAGGGTGAACCCGTAGACTGCCTTATTTTGCTTCATCACCAAGAATGGGTCGTATGCTAAAGCCATGGCCGAGGCGTGTCAGTCGAGCAAAGGAGGTACAAGATGAGACGAGACGAGACAGGAGACCCATACAGAGATCACAGAAGAATTTAACTCCTGGTTCGATTCGCCAATAATAGTCCACGTTGGCGAGGAGTGGATGTCTGTAGAAGAACTGGATTGTGAATCCCGCCCGGAATTGTCATCAGTAGAGATTCGCATAGCCATGTGACATGAAGCAACTTTCGATCAAGAGGGGACTGACTCCAGAGTTGAATCGGCACACTGCATAGTCAGATGAACAGGAGAAGATTAGTCAGGATTTGATCTTCCTTTTCGATAACCGTAAGGGAACCAACTATTTCGATACGGAACTGAGTGCTAGATGTGCGAATGTAATACAGATTCGCCCATCAAAGTTGCTCCTTGATCAGCAGGAATATTTCTATAGCTGAAGGAAGAATTATAGAATGGACGAACCCCATAGATGACTTTTTTCTTGATCATTTCTTCCCTAGCAGCAGAGGCTTTCTCTTCATCAATCCTATTCTCACGAGGAAGATGAAGGTTAGAAAGATACCGATCAATTCGAGAAGAAAGAGTATTGGGACGTACCAAGAAGGCTGATGCCAGTGATCAGGCTCAACTGTTTATGGTTGTATGTGAGAATCGGGTGCGAAGAAAGTCAGCAAGGTAGTACCTAGACGAAGAGGTGAGATAGTCGGGAGGGAGACAGCAGAGACAGGCGAAGAAAAGAGCGCTCAACTAAGTCCGTATGAGCAAGGTGCTTTGGTAAGTCCCTGTGTATATCTATTGATATGCGAATGTAAAAAAATTCACAATTAATCTACTTGACCTAGAGAGTGATATTCAAACGATGGAGGAGAGATTGAGGGCGTACTGTTTGAACTCCTCGCTGAAAGGCTCCTCATTCAAAAATACATAGGGGTAACCAGCCCCTTTATGAGTTTCAAGAAAGCGTTCTCTCTACCCGTTAGCAATTCGTGTCAGAACAAACAGTGGATTGAAGAATATGTTTGGGACAAACAATGATTGAAAGCTCGCTCCATCTGCTTGATCGAATCTGCCAACGACCACAGGTCTGAGTTCCTGGCTGATCGAGGAAGATCATTGGTTATGATATAGCGCAGCCATCAGCCATGTGATTTGAGGAGAATTAGAAGGCAATGGATGTAAAGAAAGATGAAAAGAACACAACAAGGAATAGAACGAAGGAGAGACTGAGCGCGAGCTTACCCAAAATGACAAAGGCCGCGTTGACCTTTTCACCACTCCTGGTGACATTTCCGGATGCGTTCTCTAGATCTCTCCAGGTGGACGAAGGAGGTTTGACACCACCACTACTGTACTTTCCGTCCGAGGCTTTCTTGCCGTTAATCAGACCAGATGTGGTGTCGGCATAGCCTTGATGGGATGCTGAGAGAAGAAAGTGAAGTGCGAGCTGATGAATGTGCGACCGGATGTTGTCAGTCGTCAGTCGTCAGTCATCAGCTGTCGGTAACCAAAAAGGACGACGAGGCCGTTCAAAGAGCCAAGGACTACACAAACTAACCAGAAAGAAAAGAGCCACAGGAATCGACCTCGATGGGGATCTGAGAGACATCAGACCAAGCATGAGTGAGTGGTCGTAAGAAGCGAGTTCTGCTGAGTTGATAATGTTCAAGGTGTGCACGTATTTGGGAGAAAGCAGAGCAAGACCGCGGGGTAGTTAGGAGGGAATGATGCTTATGTAAAACTTAGGTAAGCATTCATGGTCTCGGACCTGACCAAGATCTTATCTCTTGATCTAAGATTGTCTGCACGTGACTCATCAGCCCTTGGTTACTTTCAGCTAGTCATTGAATCTGTAGAGAAGAAGAACAGGGGTTCGCTACACAACCCAACCGGGTTGTCATAGAGACGCTCGGATCAAGTTTGAAGCCTAAAAGCAGAGCAAGTATCCGAGATGAAGCAGAAAAAGAGACGGAGATGGAGAGATCACGGCCGACCGGCAATGACCGAACAAGTGTGCCTTTGTTCCTGATCTTTGAACCCAAAATCCTTCTCTCCTTCAGTTGATTGTTCGTTAGCAGGAGAGATACGCATCGGGTACCGAGACAGCTCATCCATCAAAGGGATTTTGAATGGTGGAAATGATGAGCCGCCGGCTCGGGCATCGCTTCGGAGGGAACCAGGTTTGCCAAGAGAAGGAGGAACAGGAACGAGGAACGAGGAACGCAAGAAAGAAACCGAGAATATACATCACACGCACACTTACATCATACTAAATAAAATAGACTGAGAATAGATCGAGAAGGATCGGAGTCCTTCGTCGTCGTCTTCTTCTTCTTCTCGCTCACCATCCATCTATCCACTCTCTTGTTCGTTTCAATCAATCAATCTCTACAAGACGTCCCAGTTTACTCTCAACATCGATCTCAGCCTTCCTCTCATGTCAGCTGTGAATGTTACCTCGTCGACCTTACCGAACACGTCCTACAACGGGCTTGGAATGGTTCCTCAGATGGGATGGGTTAGTAGACCATGCATCTGATCATTGTATCTCTGTCTCGATTCAATTCTTACATTCCTGCTACATACATTCATCATAGAATTCTTGGAACACTTTCGGCTGCTCCATTTCGGAAGATACTATTCTGAAAGCCGCTCGGACACTGGTCGATAGCGGTCTAAACGAGCTCGGTTATACCTGTCCGTGGCCATCTCTAGAGGCATTAGTCTCATCATCATAAATATGCTGTGGTTCTGAACAAGTGATTCCTCCTTATCGATTACCATAGACGTTCTGATTGACGACTGCTGGCAGGCTCCGGCTAGGTACTCGGATGGTAGACCAAAAGAGGATCCAACCAAGTTTCCCCGAGGGCTGTGAGTCGTCCCGATCACCTGTATCTTCTGCACCAAATTTGAGTACGCTCCTGAATAATCACACCTTTCATAGAGGCGCCCTGGTGGATGACATTCACAACCTCGGCCTAAAGGTTAGCGATTCCCACTTTAATCTGTTGTCAACCCGTTTCGAAGCTTACCTCGAAAGTTCTTGCGCTATATCCGTTCAGGCCGGCATATATTCATCCGCCGTGAGTCTCAATTTCTTACTATTGGTCTGGCGCGCCAATAACTTACGTCTATGCGCTCTTTCAGGGTGTCTATACGTGTGGCCTCGAGTTCGGTTCTTTGGGATATGAAGAAATCGATGCTAAAGCCTACGCGTAAGTTCGTTGCGTCTGCTCAAATGATCATCAGGGTCATATCAATAGACCATCTACTGCTCTTTTCTCACCGTGTATTACATATCTTTAGGGACTGGGGTGTGTTTTGTTCCAAGTCTCGCTTGAAGTGTAGAGAAGCGATCTGTACTTATGATTCCTACCGATGGATCGAAAACAGGTTTCGACTACCTCAAGTATGACAATTGTTATTCTTCCGGCCAGTTTGGAACAGCCAAACTTTCTCATGATAGGTGTGCCCCTCAGCGCCTCTTCTAGACCATTCATCATGGAGTACATCGCTAATCATCCTCGATATGATAGATACAAGCTCATGTCGGATGCCTTGGTCAACACAGGCCGGAACATTTTCTATTCTGTATGAATCACTGTTTCTCGGTCCAGTGATATCACCAGACACTTTTAACCTTCTTCTGATCTTTTAGATATGTAACTGGGGACAAGACTCAAGTTCGCATATACTCCTTCTTCGAGCTTACATCTATAGTTTTCTGACATATTCTCTTCAGGTTGGATGTGGGCTACTACAATCTCAAACAGCTACAGGTTGGTCTCATATCCAACCTCTTCCCTTTTCTTCATCAAAAATTGATCGTTCCATCTCTTATTTACCACACAGAATGAGTGGAGATATCGACGATGTTAGTCTAGAGCCTAGTTCCAATGTGTACAAATTTACTGAATTTGAGCGCTTCATATAGACATTCGACCAACAGAAAGATTGGTGTCCTTTTGATGTGAGTGATCCTTTTATCTTTGATCGCTTGCGCGGGTCTTATAGACAGCTCATACATCTTTGGGATGACATATAGGCCAACTCAAATGCTCCAGAAGGATTCGGATGCTCGATCGCAAACATTCTGGAGAAGGCCAGTCCGATCTTGCAGAAGCAAGTCAGAGGCAAGTCATCTTTCTCGATACGTCTTTACCATACAGAGGTGACCATGAATGCGTACTTAACCTCTTTCCATATTCTATCTATGCCAGGCGCTTGGGCTGATCTGGATATGCTAGAAGTGGGAAACGGAGTACGTTCTAGTCTGGTCCACCTCACACCTTTACTATCATGCGTCAAACGTACCCAAAATTAACATGTCGCATTATGTTCTTCTCACAGGGCATGTCCACTGATGAATACATCGTTCACTTTACCATGTGGGCCCTTCTCAAGAGTCCGTTGATTCTGGGAAATGACCTCACCGTTATGGTTCGCTTCATCTCGTAATACTTGTCACTCAATACAACAACTGAACTATGATCAACTTCTTGAAATCAACAGGATGAAGTCGCTAAGAAAATCGTCTCCAACAAGGCCCTTATCGGTCAGTCCGTTTCATTTTGTAATGCTCCGAATTTATCAACTCACTTTTCGTTTTCTGGTCGCAAACAGGCATCAACCAGATCATGCAAGGAAACGCCAACCCTGCTCAACGAGTGAGAGGAAAATTCGGAGAGGTTCAGATTTGGAAGGGAACCCTTCCTGACGGGTATATCACTTCCTTTTCCTTTCTGCTCAAATCACTCTGATCAAACCAAAGAGGAATTTATCTGATCTTGGTTGCGCTGCATGAACGAATAGAGCGTACACGGTGTCGATCATCAACTTTACGGATGAGGATGTCACTATGGACATCCCTTTTAAGGACATCTTCCGGGACGACGGAGAGAATGTACAAAGCACTAAGTTCAAGGCTCGTCTTGTTTATTCCTCCTACGCCTTCGTTTTTCTCGTGCTCAACTTAATTTCTGCGCAAGTATTGATCCGCTCGATACCTCTTCTTTCATCTCACAATTCCAGGCGATCGACCTCTGGGTTGGATTCCCTTACCCTAGTTCCGAGGATACCTCATTCGGGAGTAACGACCTCCCCGACACGATCTCTGGTCAAATACCTCTGCTTGAAATTCGAAAGCATGCTGGACGATTCTGGGTTTTCCAACCTGCCAATGAAGAAGAGAAGAAGAGAAGTCTAATTGGAAAGTACAACATGCAATCCTCGAGGTCTGTTTAGATGAATCGGATGGATAGACTTGGATGATCATTAAATTGCAGGCAGAAAGAACTTCCCTCCGTTTCCTTCTTCTCATTGTAATAAGTAGTACTTTCGATGTCCTTTACCTCACTGCGGTGTGAATGATATATCAGAAAGTATATGTAGGTATATATGATCATTTGGTGTGATATCATATCAGATTGATAGATTAATTAGGACATTGGCTCGCCCTTTTCGCGATAAGTTTCAAATCAAGATACATTTTATCGTTAGTAATTGTTCTTCCCCCTTGAAACATAAGCTGAGGCGCTTACCAGTGTCCAGCTTCGAAACGTCGAGAGAGCAACAAAGAGGTCTTTATCAGCTGCTTGGCAAAAAATAAAACAAGTGAAAGGCACAGGCGAAGGGAAAGAAAGACAAGAGCTTACTGGCGTGGCACTTGTAACATTCTAGAGAGCCCAACAGATGATGGGATCGGTTAGTCCAGTTTGTCAAAAGGACTGATGTCTTCCGAGATTTTGACAATGGGGAAAGACAACATACCATCTGGCGTGCCCGACCCTCCTGACCTTGCTCTAGAACCACCTTCTGATCTGTTTCTAGACACATTCTGATTGGTGTTATTATTGTAATTATTTCCTCTTCCGAACGATTTACCTCTCCCTCCTCCTCGACCATCTCCTGCATACTCATTCGGGCAGTTGCTCGCCCAATGACCTGGCTGGTTGCATTTAAAGCATTCTCCTGTCGTCCCACCTCCATTCGTCGAACTACTTCCACGGTCGAATGAACGACTGTGCCCCCCTCTCATACTTCCACTCCCACTCCCACTACCCGCACCGCCTCCGTCAATGCGCTCGTCGTCCCACTCGAAGAAGTTGCATCTGGCTGCTTCTGAGTTAGGACAGACCCAGAAGACTCGACCTTTGTTCGGTCCTTCTTTGTTTACTGTTCGTTGCACAGCTGTCAGGTTACATTGACAGCGCAAGACATCAGCTCCATTACTGCTTGTTCTTTGTTGTTGGGCAGGCCGACGATATGACGGCTGTAATTGATTTTTGTATTGTGTAAAAATCAAACATCAATATACATATCGCTAACAGTGGGCGATGAAGAAATTACGTACTACAACTGGATCCGGCTGTCTTTGTGGTTCTCCTGGCACATCGTCGATCCATTCCTGAATTCGTTTAGATCTGATAGTTAGCCCTCCTGATTCCTCCAGCCTATGAACAGATTATGGAATGTTTCCTTCGAACTCACAAAGAACCCACATCCTTCTCCTTGAGGAGCCGAGCATGTCCAAAACCTTTTACCCTTGTTGGCAGTTTCTCGTACTACCGTCCGTTCCACAGTTACTTTCATACAACCACATTTAGGTGGTGATGGTTCAGAAATTCCTTTTGATGGTCCAGACACCCAGGACCTCGGTGCACCGCCAGGTCGACCTGTCCTATTGTCCCTGTCCTCATTTGAGTCTGATTCGTCTTCAGGTCTAGTTCGCGACCGTGGCGATATATTGTTAGCCGCTCTACCGCGTGTAGCGGACGCAGTGCCTCTTCTACCTCTGGTTGTTCTAGTAACAGAAGTTGACGCGCTTCCTCTAGTACTTCTAGCCCCTCGGGCCCCTGTCGATCCTGTTCCCCGGCCTCGCCTACCTCTCGATGCTGCGCCGCTTGGACCAAGTGTACCATGATCGTCATCTCCATCGCCTCTGTTATCGTCAGATAAATTACCAACCACTCCTGAATTACTGGCGTTGTTCCTTCCACCCCCGTTACCCGTTTGACCGGACCCATCTGGTGACACAAAGGTAGAAAATCAGTCATTCTTGCTGAAAATAAGTCTGACTATACACGTAAGATTGGAGAGAAGAAACGATAGATCACCTACCATCTCTCAAGTAGCGTATGACTATCTGTACCCATAGACGTAGAGAATAATTAATATTCGGCGAAACTGTCTTACGAACATCGAGAACACAATGACGTACTTGAGTTAAAACCCTCATCTCTCTCTTTGCAGTGATAAAGACTTCTTTGTATTGATTGAGACTTTCGTAAAGGACGTCGTTCTTGTTGGCGATTCCATCACAGATGAGCTGCATTCTATGTTCAGTCTAAACGTTAGAATTGTACGAACCCCAGGTTATGATACAATTTGATGAGTCCGAATATAAAAGCGTGATAAGACGATGCGTAAAGGAACAGACATACCTCACGCCTCAAATGAGGTTTGCAAACTGATCGATCGATTCCGATTCGATCCCAACCTTCTACAAGCGCAATCCCTAGATTTGAGGGGACGAGATACTTGGTTTGACCCTGCTTCTGCTCCATCACATATTCTCGATCAACTACCTTTGATATATGTTCAGCAATTGTCGCGTCCGTTCCTGAGTTACTCAAAAAGAAGATTTAAAGTCAGTGCTATCTATACTTTTCATCTCCCTCTCTAAAAGGACTGCGAAGGGGGAAAGAAGGAGAACCGACCAACTCCATTTTGATCCATGAGGGTGACCAAGTCGGCTTCTGTGAGTAATGATGGCGCAGTAGTATGACCCTCCTTAAGCTCACAAATGGTGGGAACGAACGTCTCGCCCAATTGAAAGTCGGGAATTTCATGTGTAGCCCATTTATCATAGGGATACACGTCCAAATAATTCTTTGCCAACACCACTAGGCCTTTTTTTTCAATGGAGTTGAGGATGAATCGAAAGAAAACATGCACGGAAAGAGTCATGATTCGATGCTGCAAGGTAGAACGAGCAGTGACCAATACGTACCAGAGGCACGAAATCCCTCGCCTGAGATCTCTATTCCAACTGTCGTCGTCCTTCCTTCTGCATCTTTTGAACAAGCAGCTAGGAACCGGCGGACGACAAAGTCATACACCCGTTTTTCATCCCCTACAGGAACGTTTGTCCATGCTGTGGGATGGATTGGCGGATGAGCTTTATCATTTTTCTTTCCATTTCGAGGTCTTGAGAACTCGCCGTCTTCCAGCCTATGGAAATTGGTGATCAGATCCATTGAACTAGATCAGGCGGTCAGAGAAGATACTGGGAGAAAAAGAAGGACAGACTTCTGAGCAAAGGCCCCCCAGGTCAGGTCTTGTGTTTGCTTTCGGATTAGAGCCGAAAAGTCGAATGCCGGATCAAATTGATCTGTTTCTGTACGTGGGTAGCTAAGGAAACCCTTTTGATAGAGCTTCTCAGCATGCTATGTTGACGAGAGAAGTTTATTCGTGAGTGAAACCCAGTAAGCTCCGAGCGCAGATATATGATACATGTGGGAAAAGATGTTGAGCGAACCTCCAGGACTTGCTTTGGTGACATGTGGAGCAGCCTCGATCCTGCTTTCTGTAGCTCTACCGTGGTCAATGGATACGGCTTCCTGTTGTTTGAATTATCATACAGAATTATATGTATACCAGTTAGACCAAGAAAACTCCCGACTTGGTTCAACGAACGGTGGACAGACCATTTCTTTGCTGGTTTGTTCTCAACCTTGACAACTGTAGCTTCCGGGTTTTCTACACAGCACTCATACAACAGCGCAGCTGACATAAAGTCAAATAGGTGGCCTCGATTCCACGTGAATTGCACAGTCTGATGATCTCTTTGAAGGGTAACATCGATGAACGAAAACGCCTCGGGTCGAAAAGCTTGAATTTGGAGATACCGAGCGACAACGAAGCCCATCGTAGGAAACTGGCATGCTCCTTGAAGACCAGACGAATGAAGGATGTAACAACCCCTCGTTGTAGTGAAATTAGTACGCGCGCACGATTTCATCTGAAGATAACGACGGTGAAGACAGGGAAAAGAAGCAAGACCATACCATAGCTAATAACATGATCCTTTAACTCTTCACAAGCGGATTGAAGCGCCAATGTCTGCATTCTAGTGAATGCCGCGCCTGTCCTAAGATCTAGTTCTATCCGAGCTTCCACAGCGGCGGCTGACAACATATCAAGGGCGACTGGGTTCCGAGCAGCGTTATGAATTTGTCTACGGCGCATGATAAGATAGTGTCAACTCTTTAGAATAATGAACGTTTTAGTGTTTTCAAGGACCTTAAGCGTAGAGAAGGACTGACGCAGGGATAATGGCACTAAACCTAGACCGAAGAACTTTTATCTGACGATTACCTGCTCGACAGTGGCCCAAGATTTCGGACCCGATATGTTCTCCCTCTCTATCACAGTCTGTCCAAATGAGCAGGAGATCATGGTCTCGCGCTAGCTTCTTCAGATTGCTGACGACCGGTTTCATTTTCTGTCAGAATACAGCGAATGAGTTGGATGAGCAAAAGTGCTCGGTTGTATCTCCTATTCGTTGATTGTACAACGATCTAATCGTTTGCACTCTGTACTTACAGGTGGAACGAACTCGACAATGGGAGCCTCAAACAGCTCGAACGGTTCACAACTGCTCCACCTTCGATAGTCGTCGTGAAAATCATTCGAGTTGACATGGCCCAGGACAGATGTGAAGGTGAACTGAACGGGTTGAGTTTGAGGTGGCAACTTGTACTGGAACGTGTAGTTTTTGACAAAGACCACGCCAGGTACATTCGACTAAGAAAGCTCAACCGATTTCAGTTGGATAATCTTGATATAGATCATCAACCGTCCCCTTTAGACTGCGAATGATCCAGGCTGGAAGACAGATGTGCAACCACTCACTGTGTCAGATTGACCTTCCGACAAGATTCTGGTGAGCTCCTTAGCGATCGACGGTTTCTCGGCCACACACAACACTCTTCTCGGAGACGGATGGATGAGCATCAGAGACCGATGCTCATGAGAGATGGGTAGTAGAGATGCTGATACCGTGGATGGGTACTGTTGATGTTGATGACGAAAGAATGCCGAGGATTGGACTCATTACAGAATGTCTCTAATGAATTCATATATTCTGTAGTCTTTTCTATTATGAACCCACTACTTTTTGAATAGCATACAGCACACTTTCAACGTCCACAGAACGACATACATAAAACAGAATAGACAGAATCTATACGGAAGCTCATCTAGAATGAGCGGTTCTCTTAGTCGGTTCATTCCAAGGTATCAGTTCAGATTTCCAAACAACTTTGCCTCATGGCATCCAGGCCACATGGCCGCGTTTCAAACCCGGATGGCTCAGGAACTTATGGATATCGATATGGTGATCGAGTGTCGGGATGCCCGGCTTCCACTCACATCAATCAACCCTCAGTTGGAAGAAATATGTGATAGAGCGTGGGGTCAAGGGTGGGCTCTTGGAACCGGAAAGGAGAAGGGTAGAGTTCGAGAACGTCTTGTGGTCTACACCAAGAGGGATCTTGCTGAAGAAAGGTTCGAAGAGGTATGTTTGACTTTGAACATTCTAGTTAGACATGTTCCCTTACGTTGACGCCCCTCGTTTTCACCGGGTTCATTACGCCCAGCCATTAGTGGCCGCATTCAAGAAGCATGCCAATCAAAACATTATGTTTGCCGATACGAAGAATGTGTCGGATATGAAACGGGTTTTGAAGCGAGGTGTAGGTTAGTTCTGGCATTCGTCTCGTTATCGGTCTTGAGCGGCGTTCTCACTTTCGAATGAACATGTTCCACCTTCTCTTTGTCTTTGTTAGCGTTCGCAAAGAAGCAACAGTCCACTCTACTCGACATGAAGATCCTGGTCGTAGGTATGCCTAATGTCGGCAAATCCTCCCTGCTCAATGGACTTCGTCATGCTGGTCTAAAGAGGGGTTCGTTCGGGTCTCCTCTCGCATCTGCTTGTGAACTCTGTTTTGTACAAACACATTTGTTTTCCTCTTCTCCTCTTGATGATCAGATCCGAAGGCCAGAAAATCCAAGGTATTCATGACGTCCTCCTCTCCGGGCCATACTAAAAAGTTTACGGGGACAGCTAAGATCCACGAGGACCCTCCGATGTACGTGTATGATTCCCCGGGAGTCATGGTTCCTTGGTTCGGAGAAGGGGATGAAGGGGCGGACAGGGCAATGAAATGTGCAGTCACAGGTAAGCCATGCTAACGTTTCCTCAAGAGAGGCGATAACTTTGGATTGTCGACACGCGTGCGCGCTCGCTCATCCCAAGATGCTTCGAATGGCTTACCTCTTCTACCACTTTATGGGTGCTTCTGTCCACAAAAAGGCTCAGTCAAAGGAGGGTTGTTCCCGGATGATATTGCCGCCGATTATCTTCTCTACAAGTTGAACTTGCGTGTGGGCGAGTCTGACGCGTTACCCATGGGCCACGAAGAACGAGGTAATATTCTTCGTCTAATCCGCCCCCTTTATTCCTATATTGTCTTACCTCCACGGTTCTTTCTGTTTTGCAGTCATTCCTTGGCACTTTGGGCTACCCTATTCTGAAGAACTCTACGATCCAACTAACAACATTGATGACTTTCTCTCACTTCTTGCCGCCCGGATCGGTGCTCTTGAGCGAGGTGGCCGACCGAATCTTGAAAGATCGGCCGCATTTTTCCTACACCACTTTCGAAACGGCAAATTCGGACGGTATACGCTAGATGATCTAGAACAAAAAGAAGACCTTTACGCCGATCCTGATTTTTCATTCTATCCTGAGGATATACCTTCCCTTTCATCATCGGCATCAACCTCATCATCAACATCATCTTCATCTTCATCAGCATTACCATCATCACCTGCTCCTGATTCTTCCGATGAACCCTACTCCTCAGAAGCGAACGGCAGTACAGACCTAGATACTAGCTCAAGTACTGATCTTGTCTCTTCTAAATCTCCAAGCCGAGCAGATCTTGTTCAGAAGGCCCATTTAAAAACTCTCCTTCCTGCCCCTCGAAATCCTATCCTGAACGAAGCCCTCCAGCTTCCCCGGTCGTTCGATCCGACAAACCCGCCTTGGGCACCGCCACATCCTGGCTCTGAAGCCTTCAAACAAATGACTGTTTTTCAGCCTCCGACTCTTGCCCCCTCCGATATTTGGGAAAAAGTCTCTGAAGCAGTACGACGATATTTCTTTGGGAAAGAGCGAAGAGAAAACCAGATCAGTCGAACCCAGCTCAAGAAAATTGCTTCGGGAGAGAAGAGGGCAGTGGCAATTGGCCGCGCGAGGAGTATGTTGCTAGAGAGACAGCGCAGAGTCGGTTTGGCTCAGAGACCAATGGTCAAAAGGATTGCCGCTGCAAAACCGGAATGAAAGTCGATGGATTTCGCAATATATCTAAAAACTCATTCGCCGTTCTGGCTATACGATATCCAACTGTTCAACGAAACACAAGCATATGTTCCTTCGTTCGGATCGAAACACGAGCCTCGTAAGAGAGCGTGTATTCTTAGCGGGCTCGAGATAGTGTTTCTTTATCTAGATAAAAACATAGACAATCGTCTTCTAATTAAATGCCCATCCATCCAGATGTACAAACGCGTTTCTCTCCAGATACTCAATCCTCCTTTGTCGGCATTAGCGGTGTTCACATACGTGTGTGGATATAGGAGGGGAGAACAGAGGAAGGCAGCAAGATGTATTACAAGCGGAAGGTGAAGGTTTTTGGGACACTAGACAAGTAAAAGGGGAAAGGAAGAGAAAGTACTTTGAGAAGAGCAAGATAACACGTTTACTGGAACTCATCAGCTTTTCCTGACTGTGGAGCCGCGATCATCAAACGAGAACAGAACATGGGTTAGCTCAGGGTGCGATCTTAATATGAAAACCACGTGAAACCGAGGTGGAACTTACGATGAGTAGACCTAAACAACTCAGCCATACGTTCATATATTAGAATGAAACCGAATTGGATTAGGATGTGCATGCGTTAGGTGTGCATAATTTTAGCGAACAACAAAATAACTAATACGAACCAACAATCAATCCGAACAAACCCAACACACTTCCGAAGATCTCGACGATGAGGATCTTGACAAAAAGTGTCGGGTCGGCCGCGTCGGCTAATGCGGCTGTTGCTCCAGTGATACCAACCGAGATACCGCAGAGAAGCTAGTTCGAAAAAGATCAGAATGCGAGATGTGGAAGATCAAGGCGTGAGGACTGATTAACTTATGTTCAAGACGAAGAAGATGCAGCACATACGTTGCACAACCCAACGGTCAACCCTCCCCAAAAGAGCGCAAATCCTGTATGTTTCGGGAATCAACGATCGTATCGTTTGGTTGAGCAGCTGGTGTGTCAGAAGTAGCAAGAGAAGACTATACGAACCGGTGTAGTAATTGCTCTCGGAGAAGATGGCATCAGCGCCAACAGACTGGATCTTGGCTGAGAAGACAATGGCCATGATGACTCCCTACAGACAGAAACAGCATATCACATTCGCTTTAGCAACATGCTCGACAATATCAGAAGGGCGTTCTTTTTTTATCTAAGAGACTTACATAAATAGCCACAACCTCACAGAAAATGATACTATGTGAACGAGAATGATGGTCTTGTCAGACAATGTTGTGACAGAGGGAAAAAAACATCTAGTCATCTGTGCAGTGCCTCTTCTAATTCTTCTTCGTCGCCTATGATTTGGACTCGCAAATCGCCCAGACCTCCTGACATGTAGAACCTGCCAGCCTGAGCTTGAACAACAGAAACCTGGACTCACGAAATCAAGTTCTTGGTCCTAATTCGAGGTGTACGAACACCTCCACCAAGGATCGACGCTCCCGTGATGAAGATACCCCTATGATGTTAATGGCCAACGGAACGAGCAGGAGAGCGAACTCGATCAGACATCTGCTCCTCAAAACCGCACCTTGGTTCGAAACCACTGTATGTGCAGTGTGGCGTCGAAGAGATTGCATAGTAACGGAAGCTCTCTAATCGAAGAAAACGTACCATCCGGCACCCAAAACACTTAGTCCAATACAAAGCCCCACACCGGTGAGTGCCCAGAAGAAGGGTGATGTCTCTTCCAAGAACCTTCCAGGGTTGAACTCTAGATGACACGTAGAAAGGAGAGTTTGGTTGTCAGAATATAAGCATCAGCCCAATCTTTGCTAGGCTTTGATTTTTAATGATATACAGTAAAATAGAATAACAACGTTGAAGTAGAATACGAACCCTCTCCTTGACCTGACGTAGCGATATGACGGATGAAGTTCGAACAAGAGAGTGTGAAGTTTACGAAGAAAGGGATCCAAAAACACGGAAACAAGACATGTTAGATCTCTTGATCGATCGGACGGAAACGTTTATCTTCAGAGCGAACGAAAGAACGCATTGGAAAGAGATAGAAAGAAAAGAAAGGTGTGGGATCGAACGGACCGGTCAAGATGAGGTAGAGGCCTATCAGGCCAACGGTTGAGAAACCGATAATTGGAGAATATCTGATTATCGACGACATTCTAGGCTAGTCGATCTGTTTTCTCTGGATACTGTGTCTGTTCAGAGAAGGTATAAGATAGGAAGAGGTATGATGCGAGAGAAGCAGAGATGGGATGGTATGGAAATCGAGATGACGGTCAGAGAGAAGATGTGGGTGTCGACCGGGCACTTAGAAATCATTAGGAATTTTAACTAGAAAACTTTGAAAATACATTAGAGATTCTTATAATCGTATCTTCTCTCTTCTCATGGTTTCCTGTGATCTTAGAAAGCTTCAAACGCATATATACATGTACACTGTGACTGATCGATCTCGACAAGATGAATCAGTCTGTTCTCAGTCTTCCTGTCTCCCTTTATTCCTCTTAAAGTGATTGGTGCTCTTAATTTGATCCTTGGGCACCGGAACGAGAGAGAACAGTAGGAACCGAGCTAGAAGGAATCATTCCGTACTGATAGGGGATAGGGATGGATTTAAAAGTGTTTAGCTCAACGTTCAATCACAATTTGAATGAAAACAGATGAGAAGAAGATAGATTCAGAAAGAGAAAAAAGACACAAACCTCAGAGCAGACGGCGGTGATATAATCAGGAGGCGTCAAGTCATATAACAGGTGGGTTAATTGAACAGAGGGGTCAAGGTTGTCAATCGTCAATGAAGACTTCAGGGGATGCGTCGATGGGATCTGAAGCAGAGCCAAAGGATCACCTATTTGATGCAAAGAGAACGTAAAGGAACCAGTCAATATGCGGGAAACAGCTCTAAGAGAACAGCGAAACCAGAGGAGGCAGCAGACTTACCCATCTCGTTCGCGACAACAGCATCGAGCTGGATCCTCTCTCCAAACTTGTAAGTCTCACAGCAAACCACTACTGGTACGGCCTCGCTCTTAGCCAGCATCGCCACGCTCGCCGTTCCTGCCCTGGAGTAGAGCGCTCCGTTCGAGAGCAGCGCGTTCGTCCCAAGGAGTACCAGGTTCGCTCTTGGTAGAACGGAAGGTAAGGAGGAGAGCAAGGCGTAGGTCGTGGGAATCTGATGGTTGAGTAGTGTGCGAAGCAAATTCTTTCCTGAAGATGTGTACGCATGTTCAAGCCGGTTGAAAAGAGGCAGGTATGTTGTCAGCGTGCTATATGCAGATTGTCTTGAGACCATGTTGTATAGCGTGTACCACGTACCTTCCAGTAGGGGCCTAGAATCTACCACAATCACAGAGAACCCTTCCCCACGTTTCTTCATCTCCTTGTTCGCTCGAATCAGAACCTTCTCTACGACTGAGCTCCTGGCGTACGTTAGAACAACATCGCCATGCCGAATCTTCTCTTGAGCGAACTGAACAATCATCTCGTCTGCCAAGGTGACTCGTTCCCGAATATACTGATCAATCTTCCGCGTCAAAAGATCTTTGCTCTGTGAGCGCACACAAGTATTAACGGCACAGATCATTCTACGGATTAGCGACCATGAAATCTGTCTGTGTAAAGACCCACGCAAACACACTGAACCGAACTCACATCTGCTTCAGCTTCGTCGATGTCAATCGTGGAGATCTCATATTTAAGCCAACGGATGGCATTCCCCAAACCGACCGGCATCGCTCGGGCTTGTGTCAGATGAGCGATCTGAGGAGACAGATGAGTTGTTAGGTCTCGAGGGAGTGTTGTCGATGGAGGAGTGGTGTATGAAGAAATGACCTGTTTTATGGGTCGCCAGAAGGACGGTCGGTTAGTCATTAAGTCAGTCGATGAAAGTAAGAGCGTGAAAGGGCTGAGAAAATTGAGAAGGTGTATGGTTGGAAGACAAGGTGATAAGTCTGGTTAGTAGAAATGGTCCTACCTGCTTGAGTGCTTCCAATCCGGCAACAAGTCTCGCATTTGCTCCCCTAATCTTTCCTTCTTTGAGCATGAGACCCAGTCGAATGACTGCTGGATGGACGTCTCCCTTCAATGTAGCTGCCACACTCCCACTAGGTTTCGGTCCGGGCAAATGGCTGACGATCATATGTGGCTGAATGGTCTGCTGGGCTTGAGCAGAAGGAAGAGCATAGGGTAGACGATTGGTGGACGAGATAGGTGTACTCAAAGACGGTCGTAGTGTAGCAGCTGATGAGTTGGACGTTGTCGAGCTAGAAGGAGTCAACCCTCCGCCCTGACCACTAGCCACTGATGAGTTGATGGAAGATGAAGTGGTAAGTGGACCTCCTTTATTTAAATGAGGAAGGGTCGGTCGGTGTGGTTGTGAGTGTTGGTCAGTCGAGGAAGAGGCGGTCACATTTCCGGCAGCAGCGTTCCCACCAGCACCACCAGTATGGGGATGAGCAGAACCGTCTTGAGGTTGACCTCCGTTCGGTCTAGAATTGACCTTTTGAGCTCGCCTGGCGGCTCTCTCCGCCTTCTTATCGACCTTGGGCTCTTTCTTGGCTCCTCCTCCTGACTGTTTTTGGCCATTTGGAGGAGCAGTAGGTGCAGCAGGTGTAGAGGTAGCAGCAGGTGCGGACATCTTCGTGGGATAGATGATGATGCTGATGATGGATGGAAAGGAACGAGGATTAAAATAAGAAACTAGAAATTTCTCTATTAGGAAGAACAGGAAACAATACAACAAAAGTTCAACCGCCCAATTGAAGACGCTACCAACCACAACCATACCGTATGCTTAATTTTATGCTTTGCTCCTGCTAACCTCACACTTTCATTGGAGACATGTATATGATCGACTAACAGAGAACGTTTAAACTTTGTTAACTCGTTTCGGCATTTCTCCTTGTGATTTGATCCTACAATTTTTATCTGAAACCCATCTATGTCTCCAAAGATCTACCGATGAGCATCCGACATAGGCAGCTCCAGTTGATGACTCGACGGTTGGATCCGTCGTCCACTCGATTTGTCTACCCTCCGCTCAAAAGATATAGGTCTTATTCGCCGGCTCGACCAGACTTAACGCCAGAGAGTCGATTATCTCGTTTACAGAGCTCTGCGGCAAACTTTCTCAGAACAAAATCCAAGGAACATGCCAAACCCAAATCCACAACCGGTGACGCATCTAATCCTCACCGCATCGTTCCGCGCACACCTGCGTCCATCTCTTCCAAAGCTGATGATGCGCCTTCACCATCACGATCGCCGCGTTTGTTCACGCCGGATGAAGTTATCCGTCTGTCGGCGAAATATGTCAAGCTTCGGAACATGACAAATTACGAGAAGCTCGAGCGGGCGTTTCTGAAGCAACGAGCTCATGAGGATCTGAGAAAGAAAAAGTCTCCCTCAAGAAAAGACGTTAGTGAGATGAGCGATAGAAACAACTGGAGGGTTTGGCAAGGAAAGAGAGGTGTCCCAGTCATCTCGGTATGTAGTGGCCTTTCATCGTTCATACGTCCGCTACGTGCGCGCACTTATCTCTGTGAGGGAATTTAAACCTTGTTCTCCAATTGATCTTTCCTCTTCATTTCTTTGGCTTACTTTTGCAGGCAACACCCTTGCCTGTTAAGGTGGAAATCTCTGAAGAAGTGACGGCTGAAATGACGCCGGAACCACCGGACCCAGGCTCAGACTTTGCTTTTAAGCACGCAAGCACTCGAATGTTCAGAAGTCTAAGGCTTACAAACCCCCGACTGCCTCCATCCGAGCGAAAACCTTCTCCACTTCTTCGGGTCCGAGTATGTTGTGCATTTCTCTTCCTTTTCTTCCCGAGAAGCTGCTGCGAAACTTTCAATGGTTGTACCCATGTCTGATTTCTCAAGTTGGTTGACAGTTCACTACTACCTTTAACGAAGAGGGTTCTACCTCGAGTTATAAGGCACCCCCGCTAGAGATAACACCAATGAACCAGCCTTTGATACCCGAATCATACTTTCCTTCACCTTCGATATACAGCAACAAGCCGTTGTTTCTGATGAGGTTGATCCATCCAAAGCCTTTTGATATCTCTCGACCGTCGGCTGTGCCAAAGAACATTCGAATGGAAGATGCATCGTCGGAAGCGATCGCGATGACTCATCGTCGTACTGTGGAAACTTCGAATCGGTACTTGAACGAGATTGAAAAGCTGTTGGCTTTGCCTCATAACAGTGACCCGGATATCAGGACGCTTGTGATGAGAGAGATCGAGAAGCGGAGGATCAAATTGGACTACCGTCGGGGAGTCGAGCTCAAGAAGGTACCGAGCAAGGCATGGCCGGAAGGAACGAAATGCTTGAGCTTGGGATTATTCATTCCAGTGGGGAAAAAGATGGTCCATGCGCTGGCAAGCGTCAGGAATAAAGTGAAACGAAAGCTAAGAAATGCTTTAGCAATAGCTCTGGTGCAGGAATGGGAATCCTCGAGCGAGGAAGTCAGAGATCAGCTTAGATTCAACGGTTCGCACTTTCCGTTTGGGCTGTCTTTTTTGCTGTGTTTTACTCGGCGCAGGTTGACTCAGACTTGTTTGATCCATTGTGTCTGCCGTGCGCTTTTCTTTGTGTCCATAGGATGGTCGGCTATCATCCAGCCTACATCTCATGTTATGCTAGCACGGATGGAAGATCTGGTGGTTCACATGAGAGCCGCTTTGAAACAGGTTGGAAGAAATTACTACACCCGGGGGTGGGAAAATCGAGAGGCTAAGGTAGCCGAGATAGATCAGTCTCCTAAGATGAAGACGACTGTGAATCCCCGAAAGGCAGCCGACCAATCGAAACGGGAAGCTCCGAAGGCTACTCGGAACGATGAGCGCAAGAACACGAACATTTCGAAAAGGACCCATCAAAAGTCTTGATTACGGTTTCCTTCTTTGTATGTGTGTACGTTAGAAACGATAGACTGGCTCTTTTGTCTTATCGGATTTGAATCCAGTTGTCCTATGTATAGTCAAGTCTGACGTATGTTTTTAGCAATATAATAATGTAACAAAACACGACGAATAGCTCATACTACGTTCGGAAGCGTATACGGTGCATCTATATAAGAGGATAAGAAGCGCGGGCTAGAGAACGCGTAGAAGAAGATATAAAGATTAGGGAAACTGATCAGAGAAAGAAACGAGTACAGAACCAAGAGAAGGAGTACGACAAAAGACTAGTGGGTTGACGTAATAATAGGTAATCTGATAGAAGAATATAACTAGATTCATATATTTACATAAGTTACACATTCTCTTCCTCCAAAGGTCATAACCGATGGTCTTGATCTGACTTTCGCAGCCTGCGGTTCGTTCACTGTGGGTTTATACGGTGAACGCAGAGGACAAGGTTCTCACTAACCCGACAGATCCTCAAGAAGTGAGTAGGCATGCTGGTCTTTTTTCTCTTTCATTTCGTTGTCTGTGTGCGTTGGATATGGGTGTGAGAAGCAGGAGAGAACGCGTCGTTTCTACCAAAGATCATTTGAGGTCCCTTTGGTCAAGCCTCGATATACTCCTCCGGAAATCTCTCAAATCAATCCCTCTTCAGCAAACATCGATTATCTGGCTGTTGGAATTATGGATACCAGGCTTAAAGAAATTCAACCAACGCTCAAAAACTTTGATCTCGACAAAAAAAACTCTTGGGAACAATCAATGAGAGGGAACGTTCGAGAATCTAGTGATGTGCGGTTGATATAGAGAATGTGCAATCCCTGTTGAAGAACAACTCGAAATTTTCCACCCGGTTAAATGCCCGGTCGGATGCGTGGTGATCAAAAAAGAAAAAAGATGGCTGACCAAGAATCGTCTGTGTCCTTTGGTTTATAATCAATCAACTCGTTTTCCTTTCCGACCAACCTTCTTGCCCTCTTCCTCTCAACCATCACGTCCACTTCCTCTCCGAATCGCCACCGCCACCTTCTATTTCCGTTTCAAAAGATCTATCAAAATGGGACGACGACCTGCCAAGTGCTACCGATACTGCAAGAACAAGCCGTTCCCCAAGTCTCGGTCAGTCTGCTTTTTCTCTCGTCTTATCTGTTTCAAACGATATCCATGTACTGATGTAGGATAGTTTTCTGTTAATGATACAGGTTCAACCGAGCCGTCCCTGACCCCAAGGTCCGTTTCTGTCTGATTACTCAGCGGAATTGTTTGCATTGAAACGTCAACTCAACTGTTTGCTTTCATGTTCCGCTCCCTTCGCCTTTACTTTTTCTCTTTGTTTCCTCTATCCATTCTTCCTTCCCTTCTACTTCCACCGAAACTCCTTCCTCCCTTTTTTACACTCCTTAACAGATCCGAATTTACGATCTTGGACGAAAGAAGGCTTCTGTCGATGACTTCCCCTTCTGCTGCCACTTGGTCTCTGACGAGTACGAGCAGGTCTCTTCTGAGGCTCTTGAGGCTGCCCGAATTTGCGCCAACAAGTACATCGTCAAGACCTCTGGTAAGGAGTCTTTCCACATGAGGATCCGACCCCACCCCCACCACGTCGTCCGATGCAACAAGACCTTGTCTTGCGCCGGAGCCGATAGGTTGTCCCAGGGTATGCGAGGAGCTTGGGGTAAGCCCTACGGTAAGGTTGCTCGAGTCAACATCGGTCAGCCCATCATCTCCATCCGATGCAAGGACGTCCACAAGCCGGTCATCATGGAGGCTCTCCGACGAGCTCGATACAAGTTCCCCGGACGACAAAAGATCATCATCTCCAAGAAGTGGGGATTCACTTCTGTCACCCGAGCCGAGTACGCCGAGCTTAAGGCTGGCAAGAAGGTTCGTTCATATGCTATACCTTCCTCCTTGGCTAGAGGGTTGTTCTTCGTTGACGGTGGAATTGCACAATTAACCGTGTTCCTGGTTACTTTTATTCTCTTCAGCTCATCCCCGATGGTGCCTACGTCCAGTTCATCCGACCCAAGGGACCCCTCATGGAGAACCTCCAGAACCAGCTCCGAGCTTAAACAGCGAGGTTCGGGTTTTTCTTTTAATAAGCATGGAGATTGGTTGTCTTCCTGCTTGATATGGTATCGATGGGTTGCTTCCTAAGCTTCTGTCCAAAAAAATATTAAAACAAGTTGTGTGCCTGAACCAACAGTCACAGACAGGAGAACGGTCACAAATAGACACGAATCATGATCAGATTGATGTTAGATGACACAACATGTGAAGAACCGGTCCTGAGTTTCAACAAGTGGACAGGGAGGATTCTTGTTGATAAGACGGTTCATTGTATTCGCTAAGAAAGAAAGAAAGAAAGAAAGTGGGTAAGGAAAGGCCAGGTCTGATTATATCCTGCAATTTTTTCTTCTCCTTTTTTATTCTCTTGCTTCTTTCATAGATCCATCGAGCCTCTGTGTTCTGCGCATGTATCCCCATGATACATCTATGACGGATGAAGTTACTGTCGAATGAGATCATCTCTATCTCTCGTCGCTGCTTCTTTCCGCTCAGCCCTTTTAAATAGATCCTCCGAGGATTTTCAACCGTTTGTTCCGACCTAGTCTATCTGAAGCAAGAGCCGAGAGACAAAGTGGCTAAGCATCGTCTAGGGATAAACGTTTACTCTGTCTTTTTCAAAGAGTTGACCGAATCAGTATGAGACCATGGGAGAAGAGCGGATAATCGGCGGGCCATGTCGATCGACATGATAAACTTGTTTGGTTTCTCCCGAGAATTGAAGGAAAGCGCAGAACGTGAAATAGAAAGGGGAGTTCTTTAGTCTAGATGTCTCGCCAAAGGACATGGAAGATCAACAGAAGGAGACGCACAGGAATCAGAGCGAAAGGCCCGTGGGCAAGGAAGAGCTGGGCTCTATGACCCTCTTTGATGAAATTTGAACCGACGTTCCATAGAGTCCCTTCCGGCTGAAGTCCGATAGTAGAGACAACACCGAGTACGGGAACGAGGGTGGTTGTGGTTGAGACTGCGTAAATCAACAGCGGGAGGTATACCTTAGGTGTATTTCTGTACAGACCTTTCGGGTGTGCGCGCAAGGCAAACATAGAAATAAAGGCCTTCGATAGGTTAGGGTTATCTTCTGCACGAAGAATAGAAGGATGAGGATGCATACCGTATGCGCCGATGAAAAACATAGGGAGCGAGAACAAGGCCTCGAGCCCAAGAAGAGACTTGAACCAGGTGAACTCAGACGAGTGACCGATCAAGTCGAATGCGCCCTATGGGTAAGAGGGATGGTGAAGAGACGCGAGTGATTAGCCGAGGATGAAGGGCTCTCGTGGCTTAAGATGAAAGAGAGGAGGAAGTGTGAAAACACGCAACTCGCATCATCGGATCTCCGGAAAGCTGGAAGTAGAATGCGACGAGCGCTTTCAATGGACTAGGGACCCATCGTTCAGGGTAGAACACTTGAAGACTGAGAACAGAAAGGTCGAGAAAAATAAGACGCGACAACATTTTGATCAGATGTGATGCAGAACAAGGAAAGAGAAGAAGAGTTCGTACTCTACGCAAAGAGCTGCCGGCTATGGATAGGACAGGCGTATTAATGGGCGAAGCTTGACTGAGATCTTATCGTCAACCAAGATCACTCACAATATGAATCTATAGTTATCAATGGCCAGGTGTGAGTCGGACGAGCTGAGCGATTAGGCCATGGGAATCCCTTATGGTGAAACAAAGAAACAAACGAACGAGGAAGAAGATAAAGTAAATAAGGTCAAGAGGCCGCTTTGAGAGAGGAACTCTGTCTGTGATAGATGCCATGGCTCTGTATGTGTGTGTTAATATTCGTCTGACTGAAAGGTAGTGGTGAGAGAAGGTGATAAAATGCCGAGAGTTCATTAGGAGATATTCTCAATTTGTATTACAGACGTCTATTACAACGGGTTGCAGTTCGTTCTCAGGGACACCTTTTCTGATGTCTCTTCTCTCCATCACACATAGCATACATAGGGTATCCAGCTGGTCAGATATCTCATCCATTCATTCATGTCCACAGCATCGGTATACAACCTCGCGAGGGAGTCTAGATCGATCCTTAAACGGTTCAGAAAGGCATCCCCTTCACTCTCGATAGAGCTATATCCAAAACACTTTCGGTTCAAAGGCCAGGTGCGCCCATTTCTCGTCATGCATCCTTCATTCTTTCCATTCGAGCTAGGCAAGCAATGGAGCTAACATGTTTGAACGTCCATCAAGGACATTTTTACACACATATATGCTTACTGGTTCGAACGATTAAAAAAAACAAGACTGGTATCTTTCTCTATGACAGTCCAATGAAGGTAAGTTCGGCTGCATGTTCGCTTCTCCTTAGCATAACGCGTCCTTGATACATGCTTTTGGATTACAGGCCTTTCTTGAATCTATTCGAGCCCAACAGATTCCTCATGATCTACTACCCTATCTTCCGTCTCCTCAGATTCCTTACTACGATGGATGCCTCATCGTCGAGCTTATCGATCACCGACCGACAGCTAACGTTCATCCTTCAGTTGCTACCGCCTCGTCGGACGCGACCGGTTCTGCCAAATTACCTTCCAGCTCGTTATTAAAACCGGACGGACAGCTAGCGGTCAATGCACCGCCTGCTCCTCTACCTACGCCTCCGCCAATATATCATGGACCAGGAGGCAAGGGTCCACCACCTGTCAGAGTCGTTCTTCATCCGACGCCTGCCAGCTTATGGAGCGACGTTTGCGCAATGAGCGAGGACGTCGGCCAGGGCAGCTGGGACGATTGGGACGTTCTTCAATTAGAGGCTAGGATCGTCGTATGTCGCTCCTCGTTCAATTTCTCTTTCTTCAATTTCTCTTCCTGTTTCGTTCTCTATATCAAACCTTGCTTTCAACATTTTATCTTTCTTCGTTTATGCTTACTTCCCTTGTCGAACTCATTCCTCATGATAGGCCGCGACAGCACCTCCGCTTTATCTTGGAACAAGCTTTTACGGTACCCGGATAGCCAATGCATCTATTGCACAGACATCTCCTCTGGCCCCTGTAGAAGCTCAGCAACCGTACCATGCTGAAGGTTCCGCTTCATCCGGTCTCTCAGCCCGGAAAAAAGCCCGGGCGCATGGGTCTGGTGTTCAGAGGAGAGACGAGATGGAGAGTCAGAAGAGTCTGTACCAGGTAGGAGAGATCAGAAAGCAGGTCGGATTCCAACCAAAGTACGTTATCATTAGTTCTATACGGTGTTATGATTGTTGATCGGTGTGTTGAACTCTCTTTCATCTCCCCGTCTGGAAGTTTCTCACGACTCACTCAGATCGAAGCGTTCCGATCAAACCCGGCTTCGAACCGGCCTCGGTCGCTCGCCTCTGATATCTCGTCCACTCATCCAGGTCTTCCTCCTCCGTCTGGCGCCTACCCAAATTATAACCCTCGGCCGTCTGGCTCTGGTTCTGTTGCGAACATGGCTCCAAATGCGGATGCCCCATCGAACATCAACAATCCAGCTGGATCGATCGTACCTGTCGGTGCGGAGGACGGAGTAAAAGCGGCCAGACGAGCGTCCGTAGCTTCATCCGTAGGAGGCGACGTTGGGCAGGATGAACAATCGGCATCAGAACCGGCGGTATCTGAAAAGAAGAAGACGAAAAAGAAGAAGAAGAAGGCCCAGACGGAAGAACAAACAAAGGATGTTGATATGGACGGGCCGGCCACCCCAGCAGTTACCTCGGCGCCTACACCGGCTGACACACCGACCGCTGTCGCGACTATAAAGTCTAAGAAGGGAAAGAGTAAGAAGACTACCAAGGCATCGGAGGAGGCTGTTCCGCAAACACCCGCTTCAGACTCGGCACCGACTCCTTCTTCATCTACTACGGGTTCGATAACGACGGCAAAGAAAGGCAAAAACAAGAAAGCGACATCAGGAGTAGGGATGTCTCCAGAGGGCCATCCTCCCAAGAAGAAACAGAGAACCCTGACAACAGCAGCCGCGACTTTAAGTGCGTCTACATCAGGAGGAATCGCTCTTCCTCTCGGCCCTCCACCTGTGCCGTCTCAAGCTGGTCACTCAACTTACGCTCAAAAGCAACCCCCACCGTCGTCCTCACCTTACGTATCGTCCAAGACATTGCCTCCTGCTTACCCAGCGGGGCGACCGCTGACTGGTGGTCCGAATGGAATCGGAGGAGCTCGAACAGGACAAGGACAAGGAACGGGCGCAAAGACATTACCAGGCTTGCAGAACGCTCAACAGCTCCAGATTATGCAACAACATTTCCAGACCCAGCAAGGTTACCCAATGCAGGGAATGGGGATGCCTATTCAGGGGGACACTGGGCAGGGTGTAAACGGATATTTGGGGGGAGGAGGGACATATCCTCAGCAAGGACAGGGATGGTAGTTTTAGAGTCAAGCCTTGTCTCAGATAGTCCTTCTAACCTAGCTTGATGTCTGTTTGTGTCTCGTTGAGTGATTTTCTTCTTGTGCTTCATGCTATCTTTCAAACTTTCTCCTCGGTCGCGCGTGCGCTCTAGTTCAGCTGTAGAAGATAGAATGACGCCCATTCAACTCTGGGCTGTCGAACATATGTTTGCTTATGAAAACTTCAGCACCGTTGAAAGACAAAGACCATCTATCACTTTTTACAGCCAAGTCAATGATAGATACTAGCACGGAGATTTATAAGTTAGCGGTTACGCAAGTCTAACTGTAACCAACGTTCGCGTAACCAAGATCTATCCTATCATCTCTACCTTCCTCGGTCGCTGAGTTTATCTTTCCAACCGTTTCTTTACCCGTGGAGGAAGACAACTAGCCTTGAAGAGATCATGACGGGTCTCAAACAACATGAGGCCGGTATTGAGAACGGATCTAAACATCGAAATGGAAACAATTATGCCGGTAGTGATGGCGAGAGAGATGAGGAGAGGGACATAGACGAAGAGAGATCTCTTCTTGGAATGGGTAGCTCGGCTAAACTCGTCAACTCGCTCGACATGTACGATGGGGATGTGAGTGCCTGGTTGAACGATCTGTTGGATGAGGGTGAAGAAGATCAGGTAGTTTCATCAGAGGATGGAGTAGACAAGGTATGTGTTCCATTTCGAACATTACCATCACCATCATCGTCATCATCATCATCGCCGCCATCGTCATCAACACCACCATCTTGAGGGTTGTCATTTGGCGTATATATTCAAGGCTGACCATGCATTGTCTTCTCACTTGGGCTTGTCTCTCCTGGGTCTCTACTTGCATGTATCGTTCTGTCGATGTCGGTACTGTAGATTAATCTAGCGGTCATAGACGAAAAAGTCCGAACACTTCTTGGTAGGCTGTCCGGAATATCTCAGGATACATCTCAGCAGCTTGAACAGACAATCCACGATATATCCCGAACGGTTCCCCGGCTGACGTATGACCTCCAGTTCATGAGGGAGTCCGCTGGATCACTCAGAGTATCTCTCCATGGTATCGAATCTCGAGCAAAAGTAGGCCATTCGGATCAGCCTAAATTCGAGTCCGCCTCTGCTTCCTCAACCGATGGGCCGATAGGACTTGCTTCGGACGCGACTTCAACAACGACAACGACTGACGAAGAAACCAAAGCGGTACTAGAGCGATTGACATACCTTGACAAAGTAAAGCAAGGAATGGAGGCCACTCTTGCCGTGCTAAAAGAGGCCGAGTCATGGTCGACGCTCGAACTCGAGTTTACATCCCTCCTCACTGAAGGTCTGTTCCACAAGGCGGCTGAGCGGCTGGCCGAGGCTTCCAAGTCGGTCGCCGTATTTACCCACAACACGGCCGAATATGAATCTAGGCGAAGTTTGCTCGTCAGTCTGCAGAACCAACTCGAAGCAAGCTTAAGCGCAGCACTTGTGAAGGCGCTCAGGGAAAAGGACGAAGATGGAAGGAAAGGTTTGTTTGAGATCTTTGGAATGATTCAAAGAGAAGGAGAGTTCAGAGGTTACTATTATGCCTCTAGAAGAACCGATCTCGTTGACCAGTGGGAAGCAGCAGTCTTGACGGATTGCGAGTCCATTACTTCACAAGGAGCCGGGATGAGAACCGGGTTAGGTCTTGGCCACCCGACCGGGCCCTCAGGAGACGAAGGGAAGCCTTCTGTTGGGTTCAATACCTTCTTGTCTGGTTTCTACAGCTCTTTACTACTCTTGATGTTAGTTCTTAGGGATCTGATATGTAATTCTCTCTCGTTGCCTCAGTCTCTTGTCTAACCGTTATCTTTCTTGTTCGAAATTCGATTGTATCCGCGCTGTTGACCACCAGTGCCGAGGAACGGACAGTACTTCCTTCGATCTTCCCGGATCCTCAACCCACATTGACGGCGTTCATTCAGAACGTGTTCGATTCAATAAATCCTTCACTCGGTCAGCGCTTGGAACTCCTCGTCGAGTCTCACGGACCGAGCGCGCTCACCGAACTTATCACCGCGTTCAAGTCGACCGAAGATCTTGCGCTCGGTATTCAGTCCAATATGGATAAACTCGCCCTTCCATCTCAATCCTCAACTTCTATCGCCCAGGCTCATGGTAGGAGTACCAGCCCGGCTCCTGTCTCACTCAATCAGAAGAAGAATCACTCGCCTTCACCTTCGCCTTCTAGGAAACAGTCAATTTCGTTTGCAGATGGCGCTTCGAGAAGATACTCTAGGAGACTCACCGCCGCATCAGTTTCATACCCTCCAGGAGCCGACTCTCCTTTAGACGGACTACATCCTCACTCGTACCCACACCCTCACCCTTCTCATCATCATACACATTCCCAACTTTCAGTATCTAACGCAGGTGGACCTTGGGAAATCCCGTTGTACGAGCCGTTCTTAGACTATCAAACTGAATACGGTCAGCTCGAGCGAAGACTCGTTCATTCCACATTGGACAAAGCGTTAGACACATTGAACAGTGTGATGGTCGGTAGTGCCGAGCAAGGAGATGTGGCTAGAGTTGTCGGAGATCGATCGATAGAGGTCTTCACGCTTGCGGAGGGAGCGTTGGACAGATGTTTGGGACTCACCCATGGATTTGGAGCAGTCGAACTAGTGAAGGTGGTAAATGAACTGCTTGCTCGCTTTTTGGCTAGATGTGAGAAACTGTTTAAGGATCGCGATGTGAGGCCTTTCTTTTCCCCCTCTTGCGGACTGCTCTCTTGCTATTTTCTTAGTCAATCTCGTATAACGAGTTGAATATAAATCTGATGGTGTATCGTTCTCTTCTTCTATTTCTCCTTGTCTGACTTCAGTCCTCTGAAAAATATCAGCAATCTAATGGGTCAGCGCGTCGAGAGAACGCGATGGATGAACTCGATGAGGTTGATCAGCTCGAAATGGATGGAATGAACTACAGTTCTGAGGATTGGGGAACGTTCCAGCTGGCTCTCCATCTTATCGGTACCTGTCGGGGGATTCAAGATCGTTTGTTTGCATTCGAGAGCAAGCTTCAGCAGGCGCTTCAACATGTAGCGGCTGCTTTCCTGGCAGCTCGAGACGATCCGGCCGGCCATTTCTTTTCTGGAACAACCAAGGGTTCCATCACACTTCTTCAACAATCTGCGCTCAACTCAAAGGAGCTTCATGACTTGCTTGAATCATTGGGTCCGACAAACGGAGTAGCAGGTTCAGCTCTGTATGGGTCCACTCAGCCCTCTCATCTGCGCGCGCCATCCTTCTTTCCTTCTTCTCATACCTTCGGAGCTCCTTCCAGCACTGTGTCAGCTTCTCCTATATCTAATAGCACCGGCTCCGGCGTTGCTATCATCACTTCAGGAGTACAGTCAACAAACGGCACTCCATCTAGAAACAGGCGAACGTCGACCTTGACGAGAAACCAGTTGATGGAGCCTGCTCGGAAGTCGCTGATCGGGTTCACCACAGCCTCCCAACTCTTCCTACAAAAAACGATTTTATCTCCGTTGCATCAACTTTTGAGCAAGTACCCTTCCTTACCAGTATACTCTTTTGAAGTCACATCTCAATCCACTATCACCGCGAATCCGTCATCTTCTAGTGCCTCTGCCAAGCCGAAACAGAAACCAGCGGTTTCTACGATTGGTGTGCCTCGGTTCTCGACCGCTCCAACGGATACAGTCGCTCGAATTGGTGAAGGTCTATTGAACTTACCGAGGTTGTTCGAGGTCTATGCCGATGATGATGCACTCTCGTTCTCACTCGACACACTCCCATTCATCGATCCGGCCACGTTACGTGAAATCCGGGCCGCCCATGCCCAAGATATGTCAAATGTCTCTAACGTCCCTGCTTCTTCCACCCACCCTGAGAATGTACCCTTGGTCTCTCCGACCCATATGTCGCCTTTATCATCGCCATCGACACTGTTCCCACCTTCGCCTGTTCCCGGGAAATTATCCGGCTCGGCACCTTCATCCATCCTTCCACCCGAGATGGTGGTCTCCCTCCATCTATCTTCCCTTACACTATCTCTCCTAAGCGCGTTTACATCCATGGCGTTTGACTCACTTCCGCCATTAGGACCGAATCCATCTGCCCATGCGGACAAGGCGATCGAACAATTAGGGACGGATGTAGGATACCTCGTGAATGTTGTTCGGGCCTTAGACGTCGATTGGTCAGAAGGTCAGGTCATGAAAGATTGTCTGGATCTCACAGAAGATCAACTGAGAGCGAAAGTCAGGAGTGAGGAAGGAAGCGTCGAAGGCGAAGGCGAGAGTATGAGTCTAGGGAAAGAACGAGGTGGTCCGGAAAGAAGAAAGATTATGCTCAAGGTGGCAAAGTTAAGAGGGATTTCATAAAGGAGATCAAAAAGGAAAAGAAAGAGTGAATGATCCCCCTTCTTTCAATGACATGACGAATTTCTTCATACACGTCTCCTCGGGACAGAGATAGAGTCTCAAGGTGGACAAGAACATATAAAGCATGTACCGATGCCATCTCATGATTGGATTCGATTCAAAGAAAAGGATTGAATTGTTGTATATAGACACGCGGAAAGAATGAGGTGAGGGAGACAAGAGGGGCACACATATTCATGAATAGAGAGACAGTACAAAATACATCTAGGATGACTTCAAAGAAAAGTTCATTTCCAAACCCAGACCAGTCGCTCTAAGCCTCCAATGACCTGACAGACCGCTCGACCACCATCAGGGATTCTATGGATCGCTCCATCTGCGCAAACGAGGTGCGAAAGTTCAGATTTCTGATTTGGGGTCCATTCCCAGCCTGCGCCTGATGAACAAGCGCAACCCATGGTGGTAAATGAGAGGAACACCATCGGTCACATATAAATCAGTCTTCTGATGAGAAATAGGTCCATTGAGGCGGAGAAATAGAAGGAGACGGACATCGATAAACCTGGACTTCTCCTTCAGGCTCGGCACCTTCTTCCAAAATTTCTACTGGATCTTGAAGAATTTCATCTACATGCTTTCCGTCTATCACGAAAAGAGGAGATCAAATCGGTTGTTGGAAAAGAGACAGAGGCAAAGAATATCATAACGATCAGCACGAGAAACCAGTAGGAATTTAGGAGTCAGCTTGATAACGGACCTTTGTAGGCACCTCCTAAAGCTTTCCTCAGTCTACCTTGCCATTGGGACCTCCGGTCCTCTTCCTTCTGAGCGTCTCTAACGGCTTTTCCTCTCCCTGGTCGGACAAGAATAAGATCCGTGGTGTCTGGTCCTTTCTCTTTGGGTGGAATCCGTTCTAGCAGTGGTGAGACGACAAATTCAGGTTCAAGCCGAGTAACTAATGTCGAGGCGAGGCAGTATGCCCAAGGCCCTTGAAGGGAAACTCCAGATGAGGTCGAAGGAACAGGGTGAAACTTTCCTGATGCAGGGGAGAACAACTCGATAGAAGCCGATACATCAGAGGCTGCTGTTGATGAAGCAGAAGAGGTTATAGGAGGAGGGGGGATGAGTCGGAGGGTCGCTTCAAACTCCACATCGATGACCTTCTCAGCCGCCAATTTGAATCTTTCCAACCCGGGATGGCTGTTTCTCAGCGTTTCCGACACATAAATTAATGACGCATGGAGCGCGGTCGATGTGACAATATGACTCAGGAACGAGTTTATCGGATCTTCTTGCCCGGCAGCATAGATGGATGTCTTCTGCAGAGGAAGCGATACGAGGGTGGTCCGGTTGGCAGTTGTAGATGAAGAGAACGTCCTTCGGTGGTCCAAATAAGACAAGATCGAGCTAAGACTCCGTCTGTCTTGCTCATTCGATGTGAACTTGTCGACTAGTTGTGGTTCGACTGTGGACGCTCGAGCAGGAGGGATGAACCCAGGAGGATGTAGATGGTTGTATAATGCGTTAGCCGTTCCCATAGGAACCGGAATGATCTCCAGGCGAGGTGGTTGTGCGCCGGTTGTACCGAGAGAGGCACTTGCTTGGACTTGGAAGTGGTCATGATAGAATCCAGTGATCAACTCTGAAACGGACCAAACAGACAACTTAAACCGGCTGGTCAGCTCTTGGTGTCAACCCCGACTAAAGAGCGAGAAATGAAGAAGAGAACAGACCATGACTTGTTCCGTCACCTCCTAAAACGGCGCAAACAACGTTCTCACTCCCTTCTCGTTGACTTTCATCAGTTGCGTCCCACCGAGCTCTCAGCTCTCGGCCTAACCGTTCGCCATCTCCGTTAGCCTCGGTTTCGAGGAGTTCAAAAGGAATCTCGATGGCCTCTAGAAGCGGGCGAAGAACATTCTGATAAACTAAGAGGCCCTCGTTCCATCAGCACGTTATCCGGGGCAGACCAGGAGCGCAGAGGATGTGTAGCGTTGTCAGAAAGAAAGAGGAAGACTCGGGTGATAGAAAAAGAATCCAAGATTGATCATGACCAGTCAGTCAGATGGAAAAGAGATAGGACAAACAGCTCGTAGCCTTTCTGTCGCCGGACGAAGGGTTCAAGATGACGATCAGTCCCATCTTGGATATCCAATCGGGTTTATTCGGAAATCTAGATCACAGTGAGTTGGGCTACCGGAGAGAATGGATGGTAAGATGTCAAAGGAGACCTAAGAAGTAGAAAAGATGAAAAGAGAAGATGGTAGTAGAAGAGACATATCCGTGGAAGAAAAGCGAATGGCGTTGTGTCTCGATAAGATTACCTTCGCAAGATGCCGAAATTTGTCATAAGATACACATCTTAGAGTCATTCAGCACAATCCTGAACTTGACGTAGATTGTGCCAATTGTCACAGTTAAGCAGACTATTCTGGTCTTTCCGAAAAGCCAAGCTTGAGGCCGAACTGGCTGGTATGTTTTCTCTCTCTCTCTCTCTCTCTTTTCCAAGACTCTTAAACTTGCTTTGCGTCGGCAAGACGGAATCTTAATGTGTCCAGTGATCTTAAAGCAAGAACCCTGTATCTAAAGCGTGCGAGAAACTTGACAACTTTTCAATCAATGCCCAGTGAAACCCAAAGAAAAGTCATGATCGCAAAACAACAGACGGTCCTCTTCCAAGGAAACGTTTACTCCATCTTGGCGTCCTCGGTGGAGGCGGCAGGCTTTCGGTCCTTTCGGGCAAGGAGAGCCTTTCGGTCAGCGTCAAGGTGAAGGGAGGTGATCTGGAGGTTGGAGGGGTGGATGCCGATGGGGACGGTGGCACCGGAGGACTTCTCGATGGTAAGTCGCTCGATGTGAACGACGAACTTGGCTCGGTAGACCTATGGTGTCGGGACGGAATAGAAAAACTGGGTCGGCCAAAAGACTATGACACAGCAACAAGATTAAGAAACCTAGCAAGTACATACCTGGACGATCTTTCCCTCTCGTCCCTTGTACTTTCCTCGGGTAACCTTGACCTCATCGTTCTTTCGGATGGGGATGGCTCGAGCCTTTGAAAAGAAGAAACAGAGTATACCCGTCAATGATGAAATCATGTCCCCTTGGTCACAACCCCTTCTTCATCCAACCTAGTCACCAGATACAGACAAAAACTTACGTTGTACTTCTCCCTGAGCTCCTTGGAAAGGGTAGTGCTCATAATCTTTCTCCTGATGGAGGAAGGGGCATCGAAGTGAGCCTTTCTGGACTTTCGTCGGGAGGAGTGGACGTCTGTAAGACCGGAAAAGACATTTTAGATAGATCAGTCTCGTGCTTATCCAGGAGGACGTGAGGTTTGTTGAAGTCGAGCATGGTAGAGGGGAAAGGCTAGCTCCAGGATACTGTGCAAACAACGTGATAGCTCGGGTACTTTTCTGTAATGACAAGAAACAGCATGTGTCCTGTCCTGAAATCTCGTCGAGTCTTTTCTCTCAACTCAAGTTTCGACATCTTGTCAGACATCCCCAACTGACCAATCTTTCCTACTGTCTCCCTCTTGACGTCTTGAGCAATATCCTGGAGCTTTTTTTTTGTGGAGTGCCGACCTAGGCTTGGAAGAATGGTAAAAGAATATCCTACGAACCGGCGTTCTGCTTCATTCTGCTACGAGGGAGCGACAAGGATGAGAGTTTGACGGTAGGGAACAGTAGAGGTTTTTTTTTGTTAGGTAGAAGGTTGATGTGAAAAAGCGAAGGGAGAATAAAATTGGCAAAGGGTCCGGTGTAAAATTGATAGACAAAGTCCGGTCGCAAACGAAAAAACGAGTTGAGTTTCCGTAGAATGCCGTAGGATCGTTTTCCAAAAGGAGTATTTTTTTGGACAGATTCCAAGAAACCGAATATGTTTAACGAAGGAAGAGTGTGCAGAAGAAGAAAGAAAAAAAAAAGCGTTGGTTGCGTCAAATTTCTCTTCTCTAATGATCAGTTAGTGGTACCCGTCGTTCCTCTTCTTCCTCAATTTTTTCACACACTCTCTCCCGATGTGGAAACCCAACGAATCTGATTGAAAAAGGCATGAATGGATGCCACAAAGGTATCTCTCATAGAAGAGGACTCTGGGTACCGAAACAGACAAGAAAAGGATGTCTACTGACTTTGAGTGATCTTGAGGATGAAGTCGCTGAAGGGAGGTTCAACACTAGACCGGATGGGTTGGGAGGGGCTTTGCTCTGTGACTGGTGTGCCCATGCGTTTGGTATAGATATCCCAAATTCACCCAGATAACTTGCCCAAATGGGGCTACTGATCTCCATCCGACTCTCAACAAAAGTCAGATCGTCTGTAACACATCTAGCCAAAAAGAAACGCTTGACTTTCAAGTTCAATGTTCTTGTCTTTATCACCATCTTCAACCGTTGATGTTTCTCGTTTTCAATTTCCTCTTCTTTATATAGAAGAGAGACGACTGACTAACTCGTATGTTCGTTATCGTTCTCTTTTCCTTCTACGTTTGCTCTCGTTTGTGTATCAATACTGAACTAGATTGTTTTTCTCATATAATTTCTCCTCACAGTTAGATTTATTCGTTCTGGCACTAACCAACTCACAAGGAGAGCATTTATTGAACCTGACCACCGGTCTTTGCTCTCTTTCCTCTTTCCTCTTTCTCTTCCTTTTTATTTCCAATTCCTCATCATGCACGCCTACTTCACTTTGATGTCTTCTTGCCCTTAAATCCTAGGCACTAGTCATCCATTCAGTACGCGAAGAACCAAACCCTCCTCTTTTTCATCCGATTCGTGTCTCACGTTTCGGACGGCAAAGGGGCATCTCGTTATTTTGTTGATCCGTCCACTTTACACGACGGTGAGCTTCACAGGCGAGAAACATCTCATCTTACGTTGCTTTTTATTTCCTTGCAGAGTGCCTACTTTTGGAAACGTTTCGTTTCTTCCTATCCACTCTGTATGGTCTATACTTCTCTTTGCCCTCCTTTCTATATACGTTTGCGCCATTACACTCTGAGTCCTCTCTCTCTACCCAAGAGAGAACTCTATTTAGTTCGGTCGCTAGAGCCAATTTGTTCTCCATTACTCACCGCACCGTGTAGTCTTTACCGCGAAGTGAGGTCCTTTTAAGCTCGAGAGGCACATTCTGTAATTCTATATGATTATGACTTGATTCAATATTGTTTGTGCAATATCGCTCTCTGATAACAATCATCGATCTTCTGAAATAAGCCAGTCCCTGCCGAAACAAAACGTTCAAAGCCCTTCACAAACAAGTCGTGACTAAGGAGATGTTGTAGGGGTGAATTGGGACATTGCTTACGTAGACTTACAATACAGAATAACCCTAACAATGACTTCCACGTGGGTTGAAGTCACTCCTTTCTGCGCTTGCAACTTCCTCTGCAAGGTACTGTGCTTGTCGAGAATATTAGAGGTAAGGGAAAGAGAAAGATTCTAGAACGAAAGCCGAACAAGAGCCAACCAAACAAGCAAATTATACATGATCATTCCTTCTGTCGTATGCTCGGTCTTCATTCTCGTCCTGAGCTCTTGGAATACTCCGGGTACCCATTGATTCAAAGAAAGCCTAATCTCTAGTCCCTCTCTCCAACTCTGACGAGCCATTCTCCAACTTCTCCCTCCGTCATCACTCGCCAGAGTCCAACACCAGTGGCAGTTCCTGTGTAGAGTTCTCGGTCGGTCGGATCAGAAGATGACAGCCCAATCTCGATCTCTGAGGATTTAAAGTCGGTAGCAAGGATGGTAGACAGCGTCTCGATCGCCAGCTTTTGTTTGTTGATCCAGCCGATTCCATCATTGTTTTGTTTATTTGTTTGTTTGGTTTGAAAACGATTTTGTCAAAATAAAACGAAAGGATGAGAAAACCAATGAGTATCGAGGGCAAAGCGCAGAGAGGTTGAGCGTTCGATCTGTGTTTTTCCAAAGATCTCTCTACGAGGCTATCTTGAAGAGAACAATGACGTACCTCGATTGTTTCTGATCTTGTCAAGCCCTTGACGGCATCGCCTGATAATTCCGGTGCATCCGGGTCGTCCACCTTCTTCCACTTCTTCTCCAACTGATGGATGTCGTAACGAAAGGACAGATATAATCCAAGGTCGTCAGTCGACTGATCACAGTGCAAAAAGGCGCGCAGGACGAGACAAAAATGGTGAAAGATAAGAGAAGGCAGCTTTAGGTCTATACTCACGAAATTCATAGCCTCTGTCTGCTTTTGACCAGAGGCAGTTGCTTTGAAACCAACAAAATAACCGGCTGGATCAACCTTGAAGATTTGAGGTCCGAGTTCAGAATCATGTCCGATCAATGTCATTACTACGTTCACAATCCATAATCGGAAAGGCAAATCGAGAGAAAGATCAGTTCAGACGCCCGATCGAAACGAATCATCCCTCGGTGTCCTAGCGAGGAAACTTTGAGGAGGCTATAACATACCGACACCTAAAGGCCTCATTCCGGCTCGTTGAGTGTGCACTTGGTTGATGTTTGCCAATCGTTTGGCCACTAGTAAAACCAGATGAGTAACCAAGATGAGAATACGAGTCGTTTGCCTCTTCTTGTTTCTACAAGAGATTTATGCCTGCTGACATTGGTCTGACGCGCAGAAGGAGTCGAAGAATATACGTACAATCGACTGGCTCAATCTCGTACCCATACTTATACCTCCAATCTGCTGCCTCGGCCTGGGCTGTCTGAACCTGTGACCGAGCGTCCGCTAATGGAGAAGAAAAGGGAAGGAAGACAACGACGATAAGTGTCGATGTACGTTTTGCAGCTGACATAGGGGCAAGAATTTGAGGGACTTACGAAGCAAGCCAGTCATGACACAACCGATCGTTGGTGTGATCTGAAACAAATGAGTGACTGTCGAGGGGTCCACGAGCTTGTCCTATGGAAACAGGAAGCGGATGGCACGTCCGAGCAAGAAAGAAAGTGAGACCTAAGGGGAAAGTCCAAGAGGGCGGATTAGAAGACCCGAACGGAGGGATGATATACTAACGGCGATCTTCTTCTGAACGACGATGACTGAGGTGTCTTTTCCTCTGATGGCGACGGCTGTGATGCCTGAGCCGGTGATGGCTTTGAACGCGTATTCTGTTTTGCGACGAACAGGTGATCGACAGAAGAGAAATAAGTAGA
This sequence comes from Phaffia australis, assembly GCA_014825575.1. Lineage (NCBI taxonomy): Eukaryota > Fungi > Basidiomycota > Tremellomycetes > Cystofilobasidiales > Mrakiaceae > Phaffia > Phaffia australis. Next base: position 1,661 of record MVAH01000053.1, on the reverse strand, counting down.
TGAATGCATGTGACATTACACATATCTTGTACAAAAAAAAAATACGAGGCGACTGACCAACTTGGTATAGACGTCCTGAAGCGAAACACCCCCGAAAAGAGAGGTCGGTGTGAATACGAGAGAGTACGTGTATATGTTGCGTAGATGTGTAGATGGGGGTTATCTGTCAGTAAGGAACTCCCAACTGCATTCTCAGAAACAACACAAAACACTGACCCTCTGGGGAGAACACGGTAAGATATCGATCGTAGGAGCCTCTGGACATGATGTGTATACGTTAATGGGTAATATGGAGTGACAGTAGGAGATGCGATGCCGCCAACGAATCTGATGGGAAAGTGATGATTCTCTTTTTGGGTGAGCCGTTTGGATTTGGGATGGAATTGTTTCGTTGGAGGTTTCCTTGCTTAGGTAAGGATATACGCAACCCTAACCAGTAACTGAAGGCAAGGAACTGTAACCGCGGAAGATTGATCAGTTACGCTTACGTGATGTAGCTCTGACCGAACTGAATGGAACCAATGCCGGCGAAGCGCAGTCGCACAGGCATGATCGACAGTTTCGATGCCAGAGATGTTCCGCGTATCACGTATTACGTATTGAGTTGGCTGTTTGTCAACTGATGATCTTGGGACCGAGATATTGGAACAGGCACCTGAGGAGGCCCAAATCCAGGGATACAAACCCAAACGACACTAAGGTGAACGTAAACAGAATGATCTGCAAACAGGAGATCTCAAGCCGAGAGAGCAGGAAAACAAGGGCAGCTCTTCCTTTTTAGCCGGCTTTCTTTCTGATAATGGTCAAGGATAAAATTTACCAAGAACGAATTAAGCTCTCTTTGATTGAGAGAACCTATAGGATGGGTTCCTGGAAGATGAGAATGTAGATACACAAGGGTGTATGTATCAAGACACAACAAAGAAAGAAAGAAAGAAAGAAAGATACAGAGAGAGAGAGAGAGAGAACGAAACAAAGATACAGAGATGTAGGGAGACAAAGAAACAGAGAAACAGAGAAACATGGGGAAGAGACGATCAGCCGATAATTAATGGAGAAAAAAAAAAGGAGCCACTAATTCTCACCAGCGGCTTGTCCCACCACAGAGCAAGAAGAGGAGAGCCAAAGGAGAGAAAATCCTCCTCTTCCACGCGACACACACACGACATGACACAACACATCCCGCTCCACATGCAGTAAAGCTCTCATCCACACCAACATCCACATCCATAAACAAAGTAGAAGCGGAAGGAAGAGGAAAGGGAAAGAATAGAGAAGAAGAAAAAAAAGAAAGAACAGAAACAGCGCGTGGTGGTAAACATCTTTTTCTAGTTGAGTCCTCTTCTTGTCCAGTCCTTCTCTGTTACAATCTATCTGTACTCGTCTTTTGTGTCATCTTCTCGGAGTTTCTCTCTCGTCACCATCGTTGTTCTTTCTCCTTCATACACTAAGGGCATTGAGAACAGAAAGACCTCAACATCATCAGGAGAAAGAAAGAGAGAGTGTCACCAGCATCCGGTCGATCAACACCGTTCCCCTTTGTTCCCCCTCTTCTTCTCCTCCTTCCCCTTTTCCAATCTCTCTCATCCTCCGACTCTACGACTTTCCTTCTTTCGGGGTTTCTTTTTTTTTTTTTTTTTTTTTTTTTTTTTTTTTTTTTT
>MVAH01000052.1:0-93210 GCA_014825575.1 Phaffia australis | reverse complement strand
ACACACACACACACACACACACACACACACACACACACACATATATATATATATATAAAAACACATACAAAACACAACAATCAGTGAGCGATCTAAAGAGGTAGAGAGAAGGAACAGAATCGAGATTGATCCAGAGAAAGAAGAGAACGAATCGAAAAGGAATACAGAGAAGCATTATTAAAATTAAAAAAATCCTACGAACCTTTGTAGTAGTCCTTGTTGGCGTGTTTAGACTTTAAAGGGAACCGGGAAGCTTTGCTCAATGCGTTCAACGTGGGTCTCATACTGGGCTCTGTTTGTCTGTCTGTCTGTCTGTCTGTCCGTTGGTCGCTCGGCTGGTCGATTGATGGTCAATGGCAAGGAAGAAGGTGAGAGGTAGAAAGTATGGTTAACTCAAAAAAAAAAATGTTAGGGTTAATTCCCTAGGAAAACACGCTCCAGTAGACGCGTGCGTTCAAGGTTGAATCTTCCATCATACAGCTTGGTAGCCGTGGTTCAGTCATACGTTCATACTCTGTTGCTGACTGACTGACCGACCTGATATATAGTCCGAGATAGGTACAGTAAGAGCATCTGGATCCTTCGCTGTAGTCTGGTCTGAGTTGTTTTATTTTGTTTTGTTTTGTTTTATTTTATTTTATTTCCCATCAAATTCATTCGGGAAAAAGATGGAACCCTCGCCGGCTTACTCTCCGGTGATCACTCAGATCCTTCACAAGTCGTCTTCCTCGAACGATCTACCCTCCGTATCGACTCTTCATAGTCTACAGACAAACTTGGATCAGCTTCGGTCTGCAGCCAAACGAAAGGTCCAGCTGATCGAGAGCTCGAAAAGAAGATTAGACTCTCTCCGGGATAGGGATGCCGCCAGGGAAAAGGAAGCCGTCAAGGACCGAAAGCAAAAGGAGGCGATCGAGAAGGAGAAGGATCGGTTGAGAAGAGAGAAGGAGAAGGACAGGAAGAAGGAAATCGAGCGAAAGGAGAAAAAGGAGAGAGACCGGATGGAAGAACAGCAGGAAGAGGAGAGATTAATGGTCAAGAAGGAAAAGGACCAGCAGCAGCAGCAGCAGCAGCAGCAACAACAGCAGCAGCTCGAGAAGGAAATGGCTCAGCGATCGAAAGAAAAGGAAGACGCAGCCCAGGCAGCAGCCGCTCAGATCATGGCGAGAGACTCAGTCAGACAGTCCGAGAGACCAAGAAGTCCGTCGTTGCCTCCCCAGGTCGTCAGACGGTCCACTCGGTCACGGTCGAGGTCGCAAACACCTGTGTCGGATGTACCCAAACCGGCGACCCACCGGGTCAAGCTCGAGTCTGGTTCGTTGTCCTTTCGTGGTTGATTTGTCGCTAGGATCCGCTAGGGTCTACTAACAGAGAACGTCTTGTTCGTCATACTCCAGGAGCAATGTCCATCCCTCCTGTCTCACCAAGTGCAGGCATGTCCCAACCCAACGACTCGGAGATGGATTCTGACGCGTCTTCCACCGTAGTGGGTGCTCCCAGAAATAGGTTCGATAATTCTTTCCCTCTCCTCTCTCTCTCTCTCTCTCTCTCTCTCTTTCTACACTCCACATGTATCTTTTCCATTCATCTGACTTGTCTTTTACTACATCCGATATCATACAGGAAGAAAAAGAGGAAACGAGAGCAGCTGGTATCGAGTGATGCGGAAGGTGAACACGAGCCCGTTGCGCGAAGCGGTGCTCCATCCCGTGGACACAGTGATTTCTCAGGCGAGTCCTCTACTCTCCTCTTGTCATGTTCGTGTCATACCCGGAACACGGTGACCTCAGGCTGATCTTTCCTTTGTTCCTTTACCAAACCGACACCAACAGCAACCGTCGGTCGGTCCAGAGAGGCTTCGGTGAGTAAACCGATGTCGACACCTCCGATCGTCACAAAGACTTCACCACCCGCACCAGGAGGATCGACAAACCTGACGCCTCCTGTGGCTCGGCCGAAGATCAAGCTGATCAATAGTTCCAACCGAGCTATCTCCCCCCTGGCGACCGTCTCTTCGAGTTCTACACCTCGTCATAAAGCAAACTCTCACTCGCCTTGCCCAACTCAAGATCCGTCTCTTCTTGCCACCGCTACCAACTCTGCTGCCACTACGACTTCCTCCCTTCATCCTAATCCTTCTAATCTGCCTGGATCAAACATAGACTTTTCGTTGCCTCCGGTTACCACACTGAACGGCTCGGCTGTCAGAACGTTGGTCCCCCCGAAACCAGAGATCCAGAAACCGATGACACCCCTGCCGACGACCCAATCCGAGGTGAACGAGGACTTTACTCAAGCAAAGCCGGGAACTCAACTCTTGTTCGCCACGTTCTGGCAGATGGCCGAAGGCTACGTCCGACCGATAGGCGAAGAAGATCTCGCCTTCCTCAAGACATACAAAGAGGAAGACAAGACACCTTTCGGGGTTCCTGCGCTAGGCCGACATTATTTAGAAGCATGGGAGGAGGAAGACAGGTTGATTGAGTTGGGTCTGCCTCTACCCGGTCCCAAATCCACGGGAGGACCGATGAACTCGCCTGCAAAGACCAAGACGGAAGATATCCACTCCCGACAGGACCAGTCCATGATGGATCCTAATGGATCGAGGCCGTCGAACGACATCAACGAGGCCACCGGATTAATGGCATCCCAAGGAGGACCGAACGGGGTGAACCGAAGTTTGGACTACCCGCGGATGGGCAGGAAGACGTTTCACTACAGCCCCAGACGAGATATGAAGGATGAAGATCTCGTCCACCAGGACCGAGGCGAAGGGCCGCTCATGGAGAGAGTGTTGGGTGGGTTCTTGAGAGTCCCTAGAGCACCCGGTGGAGGGCAGCGAGGGGTGGTGTTTGAGGAGAACCAGATGGATGAGGATGATGCTCCGAACCGTAGAGCGGACGACCGGACGAGATCCGAAACCGACCAACACCCGGAGGACGTCGGGCTGGGCGCGTTGGAGGACAGGGTCAAGAAGGAGTTGATGTTTGTGGGGCTCTTGGGAAAACAAGAGGTGAGTGCCGGACCTGGAATCTGGTTTGAATTCTCTGTTTGTGTTTCTCCTGCTTGTATACTCAGCCTCCCCGAATTTTCCTTCCTCTGCGCAATCAACAGGTCGACTGGTCCCAAAGAGAGGATGACGAGATCACGACGTCACTGCGACAATGCCAAAAGCTGTTGAAGGAACAGGTCTCGCTGAACGAAGCGCGTCGGTTGATCCTGCTCGAGATCGCGAAAGAAAGACTGGCTTACTCTGAATACCAACAGTGTCTGGACGGGCTGGACCGGATCATCGATACCTGTTGGGCCAAGCGAGCGAAGCAGATTGCCAAGCAGCAGAAACGAAAGAAGGAAGCTCACACCGCCGCCGGAGGAACAGGACCGCCCGGTGGATCCGCCTCTGGTGGCGGAACCGTCGGAGGAAGCTCAACAGGACCAGGGACGTCAACGATGACAAAGACAAAGGAGCGCGAGCGCGAACGAGACGAGCGAGAGAGGGAAGCGACGAAAAAGCTGGTCGAGACGATCAAGCTCGCCATGGCTAGGCGAAGGCTGATGGTCACCCATCTGGGAACGATGTTGGAGGACGAGGAAGAGGAGGAGCCTGGCAGGTTCATCGGTCTCCCCATCAGGAGTGTCTACGAAGGGCTCGAGGATGAGTTCAGGCAGGTAGGTCTGGATCATCTGGTCGAGAACGAAGCGAGACCCAGGCGGGTCATATAGGGTGGCCTATAGATTTGATCCTCTACTCTGTGTCTCTGTGTCTCTGTGTCTCTGTGTCTCTGTGTCTCTGTGTCTCTATACTTCCATGTCTCTGTGTATCCCACTCTGCCTCCATATACCCCTCCCTGCCTCCCCACCTCTGTCCATATCGCTCCCCATGTCTGTATCCTTCCGAACACACTCAAGTGTACATATGTAAACCAGTATGGATGTGTCCTTGTACGAACGACGCCCAGACCGATGAAAGCCGAAATGTAACCACCACCCCCCTTGGTTACGGTTCCGTCCGAAGCCGCTGCTTCCTTCTGAATATTCCCAACAGATCCAAAAGGTTGAACTCAACCAACCATCCCAACAAAGGTCTCCTCTCTTTCGTCTATTAACTCGTCTGCCATGCGTATCGCTTCTCAGATCTTCAAGGCTTCAAGGCCTATTCAGTCGTACGTGTCTTGGGGTTCTTTCTCTTTTTTTTTTCTCTTTTTTTTCCTGGGTTTTTTCCCTTCGAAAGGAAGAAAAACTTTACTCGTACCCAGGACGTCATCTCTCCTCTCGCTCTTTTCGTGATTGGGCCAATCCCACACTCTCGGTTTTCAACCCGGATATCAGAACTCATCTGTGAAGAGGAGAGAGAGAGAGAGAACGTTGATAGACTGAACCGGTTTCCTATCCTGTCTGTTGTTGTCTTTCTTACATACACAAACACAGGCATGCTCTCTTAGCCTCAAAGATCTCGGCTGCCTCACTCCGACAGTTCTCGTCCAGCCTGGTGTTCAATGCCGAGCGAGTCAAGGTGCCCACCATGGCCGAGTCCATCACTGAGGGAACCCTCAAGACTTGGTCCAAGCAGGTCGGAGAGTTCGTCAAGCAGGACGAGGAGATCGCGTGCGTCCTCTTCTTCCTATACTGTCTGTCTTTCTTCATGCTCCGATGGTAGTAGAGTCGAAAGATCAAGGGAATAGAGAGAGGGAGCGGGGAAAAAAAAAAAGAAAAAAAAAACGTTGATGAATGACGAAACTAGAGAATAGGGAGCGCGACTGGGACATCTGGCTGAGCTGTTGTCATGAAGGCGACAAGCGTTCTGTTCTTTGATGCTCCATGGGTTCATACCTTCTCGTAAGAGAAGAACGTGCTAAGCAAAAGTCGATGAAAAGAGAACATACAGGGCCGTCTAGAAATGAGAGGAGGAGCATCGGTCGATTCTCTCTGTCGTGCTCAACCAAAACATCTACTGACCTCTGAATCATCTTTCACTGTCCATCCGGCCTCCTCGATATTCGGCATCCTCTCTATCTGCAACAGCACCATCGAGACCGACAAGGTTCGTCTTCGTCTTTACCAGCTTGTCCATCTATCATCCGATCATCCCCTTTTCTATTCGTTCGCTCATCTTGATTGGCTTGTTTGGGAACTTTATCTGTGATTATCTCTCATGATGGCTGTTTCCAAAACAGATCGACGTGACGGTGAATGCTCCTTTCTCCGGAAAGATCCTCGAGCTCCTCGCTGAGGAGGAGTCGACTGTGACCGTCGGAGAGGATCTATTCGTTTTGGAGGCTGGAGAGGAGGAGGCTGGTTCGTCTTTTCTCTGATCGATCTGTACATAGATCAACTATCCCTTCTTCCAAAGTGTTTCATTAGTTGATATTCGAACCACCGAACGTCATCACCATCCTCCGTAGGTTCGTCCGAAGCTGCTGCCGAGCCCCCCAAGTCTTCTGCGTCCGAGCCCGCCAAGGAGGCCGAGTCTGGCCCCAAGAAGACTGACGGTGCGAAGGCCCCCGAGCCGGCCAAGGCCGCTCCTGCCGCTCAGGACAAGCCCTCATCGCCCAAGGAGAGGCAGGAGAGCGCACCCAAGAAGGAGAGCGCACCCAAGGCCAAGAAGGAGGAGCAGCCCGTCGAGGAGGCCGTCAGGGGTGCCAGAACCGAGACTCGAGTCAGTCCACCCCTCCCTTTACCTTCTCTAATCCCGTCGGGTCGTCCTCTCCGCTGACGAAACCTTTAACGTATTTCCTGTCTTGCTCAAACAGGTCAAGATGAACCGAATGCGACTTCGAATCGCCGAGCGACTCAAGGAGTCCCAGAACTCTGCCGCCTCGCTCACCACCTTCAACGAGATTGACATGTCCGCTTTGATGGAGTTCCGATCTCTCTACAAGGACCAGGTCCTCAAGGAGCAGGGTGTCAAGCTTGGTTTCATGTCTGCCTTCGCCAGGGCCTCTGTGTTGGCTTTGAAGGAGATCCCGGCCGCCAACGCCTCGATCGAGGGTCCCAACGGTTCGTTGTCGACTCTGTCTTTCCTGCCCTTTACCTTTGACAACAAATTTACCAGACGGAACTTGCTTGGTTGATACAACCAAATTCAGGAGGAGACACCATCGTCTACCGAGACTACGTCGATCTTTCTGTGGCCGTTGCCACCCCTAAGGGTCTCGTCACCCCCGTTGTTAGGAACGTCGAGACCCTCGGCTTGGTCCAGATCGAGAAGGCCATCGCCGATCTCGGAGTCAAGGCCCGAGATGGAAAGCTTACCATGGAGGACATGTCCGGTGGTTCGTTCACCATCTCCAACGGAGGTGTCTTTGGATCCCTCTTCGGAACCCCGATCATCAACTTGCCCCAGGCCGCCGTGTTGGGAATGCACAACATCACCCAGCGAGCTGTCGTCGTGAACGGCCAGGTCGTCGCTCGACCTGTCATGATCGTCGCTTTGACCTACGATCACCGATTGTTAGACGGAAGGGAGGCCGTTTCCTTCTTGGTCAAGATCAAGCAGTACATCGAGGATCCTCGAAAGATGCTTCTCTCCGCCTTATAAGTAGTAGCGGTCGTAGCAGAGGGAGAGAAGGAGAGCGGTCGAGATGGCGAGAGCAGCGAGAACAGGAGACTACTGCCGATTGGTGATAACAGTGGTGTTGTCCAGGCTGGCTGAGGAGCGGTCGAGAGCGCATGGTTGAATCTTAATTTCCTTTTCCATTCTTTACTTCACACGCTTCTGTTCATCCCACTCCCATCCGATTTCTTTTCTTTTCTCTCTCTCTCTCTTTAATCGTCCACAATGTATGAACAATATGCTTGCCTAGATTTCAGTTCATTTGTCTTCTCGCGAAACAGAGCAGAGTACATGTGCGCGTCTGTTTGAACCTGCGTAGGGTGACAATGTTAACGGCTTTGCCCGAATCAAAGCTGATCACCGTCTAACGTTTACGACCCAACCATCACACCAACCATCACCACAACTGCCCCTTCATCATGCTTGCCACAAACACCCATTCATCAATTCTGACGACAACACAAGCGTCAGCACCGGCATCATCGGCGAGCCCATCTACACAGTCAGCAGTCCCGCCAGGCCTATCAGCTTGGACTTCCAGCTCGGGCTACGTCTTTCCGCCGATCTGGTCGTTTCCGCCTTTCTTCACGTACGTAAGACTTCCCATTGTCTCTTCTTTCCAACACATCCGTTCTCTTCCAAAGGCTACTCGGTCTCGAAAATATGCTGGCTGACGATCCGGTGCATCCGACCTACATCCTTTTGTCCCTCTGCGATGAAACACAGTCAACAACCCAACCCAGAGACATGTCAACACCAGACAAACTTATGGACAAACTTGATACTCTCCTGGGCAAGATTCCACAGGGTATTCGAGATTGCCGTCGACGGCGGATCCTTCTCGACATCCACAGGAGCTGAACCGAATGGAACAGGGACGAACGCAGGCGTGGGCATGGCGACGAGGACAGGGACAGGTGGAAGAGTCGAGGTTTGGGAGAATGAACGGATAAAGAGAAAGGTAGGCAGAGATTTCGCGAGGTTCTTGATGGATGCTCTAGTCCGAAACGGTTTGTCTTATTCTTCTTCTTCTTCTTCGTCCTTTCTTCTTTTGCCTTAGACCTTCCCTATCTTCTCGGAGAGAGAACACATAAACATATCCAACTGATTAGTATCATCCTTCACTTGAGGACTAAAAGGACAGGCATCGGTAGTCTCACCAGTTCAAACATCGAAAACATCAAGAGAACATCCAACGGCTGTCCTTCTCTACTGGCTTAAACCAGACGAATGGGCGTCGACTTTATATTCCTGGGTGCGCATCTCATCTGCCCTCCATCTCGTGTCTTGCGAGCCAGCCCTTGCAGACTGACTGAAACACTTCTCTTCGTTCGGGCTCGGGTATGATAACATAGATCGTAGCTACCGGTCAGACGAAATCTATCTTGACGTTTTATGATCTCCAATCAGCAGAAACTGGGTCTCGTACGTTGGCTTGTTCCGTTCTCTCCTCTCCCCTAATCTTCGGGCGTCCCATCCACTTTCTTAAACAACTGAACTCTGACACCAAACCGCAAACTTTCTCCACTTCAAAGCGGTACACGACCTCCCACCATCGCTTCTCCGATCGGCTCTTCAGATCCTTGTCAAGCAAAACAAAGCACAGGTCTTCAAGTCGACAGGAGAAGATGGCGAGACTGACGGGGAAGGTGTAAAGTTCGTATAGCAGGCTCTCCCCCAGAGACACATCGTTATCAGGTTTATCGTGAGATTCGCGGGGGTTTCCCTCTGATGTGCGCGAGCTCGCTGTATATTGGCCCGCCTAGTTGGGGTTTCAAGATGTACAATAGAAGATAACCAGAGTGGAGCCTGAAAGGGCCTCCTTTTCATCGAATGAGCGAAATACCGAACGATGCAGAAAAGGAAGAGAAACAAAGACGAAGGACAAGATTGATTATAAGAAGGAGAAAGAAAACTAATCCGAAGAGAAACGAGTGTGAGGGATATTAGACGAGTTAAGAAAAGATTTGAGTAAGAGATAAGTCAATGACTTTATACCAACCGAGAGGGTATATGTAATTACAGACGGGGCCGGTTTGATCTATGACGAGAGGACATATATGTAAATGTGTTTTCGAGGATGATAAAATAGCCAGCTTTGTGATCGAACATGAGACAGAAGAGATGAGAAAAAGATAGGACAGAACCGAAGGCGAGTCGGAAAAGATAAGACAAGACAATCTATGAGGAAGAGTACACTTTGTAGTTGAAATTATACTCCGTCGTTGTAGCTGATCAGACGAAGGAGCCAGAGTGAAAATTTGGTGAGCGATCATTCAAACACATCAATGAATTTTAAAAAAAAGAAAGAGAATAAGGGAGAGGAAAAAAAGAACGTACTGGCAAATGTGTAGTCACTGGGTGAGTAATCTACATACGTTAGCCCACTTCTGGTGAGAACAACTCTCATCCCTTGACCCCCAACGAGAGGGGAAGCGAGCGAAGTGATCCCTGCGTTGACGGAGAAAGTGTTGGAAGACGTTCCACTAGAAAGAGTTACGGTCGAAGGAGCGGTGGCAAAGACAAGTGCGAAGAAACTGTTAATCTCCTGTATGATTGAGATGAGATAGAACAAAGATGGTCATTCAGCCGACGTGACGAAAAAGGTAGGAATATAACAGCTCTTGAATTCAAAGGAAAAAACCTACCGCAGTATTCGAACCAGAAGCTCCACTCTGTGTCAGAGTAGGAGGCGCACCGGCCGTATCGGCGGTAGCAACAGCAGAGTTGATATGAGGTCGAGCCGATAGATAGATCTATTAGAAAGAATCAGCCCCCAAACAAATCAATATGCCATTAGTTTGCAAACGATGATAGGAATGCTTCGCAGATCACTGACCTTATCGCATGTGATGGCGGGGAAAGCTCCGGTCTTGAAAGCAGTCGTATAGTAAGCGTTCACGGCCAAAAATACTGAAGAGAGGACACAAGAAAAAAGATAAAGAGTTAAGATTCTTGTGGTTGACGAATAGGAACAAAAGAAGGGAGAAGGCGTTGTCTTACCTTGATGATCGAGTCCATCGACCCAAGCTTGACTGTTAGGCTCCGCGCCATGGATAGGCCCCATGTAATGAGATTCACCATAATCATTCCAACTGATCTGCTCAATCAAGTCAAACTGATCTCTCATCGAGATCAGCTGTTGCCACCGGAGGGAAAGCGGCCAGCTATCGGATTGATAGATCCAGTTCTTGTTATAGCTATTTACACCGTAGTGGGTGAAGAACAAGGGCTGAAATGCATAGAATGGACCGGATGAATTAGTTCCATAACAGTGCCTCTGCGGAGAGCATGTGCATCTCATTACGAGGAAAGGAAAAGAAAGCTATATAAGAGAAGCAGGGACGCACAGAGATTCCTGGCATATATGTCTTTCCTTTAGCGACAGCGTTAGCTATCCAAGTCTTATCAGAGTTAGTCGTGATAGGATTAGCATCCATGCTCCAAGCGCTGTTCCAATTGAAGATTCCATCATAAGATGTATAGCTGTCAAAGCCCGAGAAGAATGCAGGGAGAAAATACATCTGTTTTCGGATCATACCGAGAGGATGTGGCCGATAATCAGAATTTCTATGCTACCAACAGCAAAAACAAGGGTGACTAGGACTCACGGAAACACCTTTCCCAGAAAGCACACTTCGAAGGTTCGTCCAAGCGCTATCCCCACATGATTCACCTGCAAACGTCGAGACCAAGACTTTATTCTGGTAGTAAAATTGGTTGGCGTTGGCGGCATACGTTGAGATCAGATTTGCCATAGTGCCGGGTATACTGCCACATGACCAAACGCTACGATTGGAACAAATCAGAGGAAATAAAACAGAATACGTCGGTTAAAACACTACAAGGAGCGGAACAGACAATAAAAGTAGTTTTGCTAGGACGAACGACATGTCTAGACTGTAAAGGGGATTTGGTCCAATCAAATATACTCAGTCAGAAACACCATATGTTGAATTTGATCGGAAGATTACATCACAGAGCTTACGAAAAAAATAGCTTGAACCCCTTGCCATGAGCTGCAGCAACCTTGTAAGCGGACGCCGCTTGAGTTATCTGCCAGTCGTCCGTCCCGATGTTCAAAGCGAACGCGTCGACACCAGAGTTATACGCCAACGTTCTTTTAAAGACAAAAAAAGACGAACGTTGCCCCATCTAAGTCAATGACTGATGATGAAAACACACGGCACTAGAGGGAAGGAGGGTAGATCGTTAGAAGAGAAGACATACATGTCCTGTAGCCAATCCGATTCGGTGTAAGGGTAGGTGTTGCCAACCATAAAGTGAGAGATTGCATACTTTGTTGAACTCGAGGAAGGAGCAGACAAAGTAGGCGTGTATGAATTCTTAGAGGAGCATGACCCTGACCCGGCGTTGGGAAGTGTCGATGGGATTGAGAATGAATACGCAGACAGCCTAGAAGGAGCGGTTCATTAGCAAGAGGGAAAGAGAAAATTGGTTGAGGGTGAAAAGAAAGCAGAAGAGGATCGCTAACAAGTATGGTCCTCCACAGATCTGACTAGAATTACCAGCGCAAGTTGTACTGCAACCCGAAGTGGCAACTCCTAGCCCCGACGTAAAGCTGTTTCCGCAATAGCACTACAGACAGAGGGGAAAATATGATGGGGTTTAAGTTTCAAACCCGGATACAAGTATCAGAAGAAAGAGAGAAGAAGAAACAGAAAACAGAAAGCGGATCATCCTACCTGACTCCCGTATTCTAGGCCAGCGATGGTATAACTCATACTTCTACAATAAGCCTGACAGCTCCCTATTGTCATCGAGTTCGTAGAAGTCGACGCTCCGGTCAACGCCCTACTCGATCCATCCGTCACACAGCCAACTGAAGTCCAAACGGAAGAGGACGTGTAAATTGAGAGTAAGTAGGCTCCTCCGCAATTTTGAGTGCCATCTCCACTGCAGGCGCTATTACAACTGGAAGAAGTCACAAGTGAGGAGGAGGAACCGATAGTGCTACCACAATAGCACTCAGTCGAATCTATGGTTGATATCGATCAGAACAAAGAAAAGAAGGATGAGTTCACAAAAAAGGGTATTCAAGAGAGAAAGAGAACAAGATAGGAGGCCGTACATTCCATCCCTGCATACGAGTAGCCTTTCGAGTTGCAAAGTGCAATGCAAGACTGAACGGTCATACCCGTCAGACCGGTCGAGCTGTAATCCGAAAGAGTCCGGGTTGCTGAATCTGTATAGCAGCCTGAATAGGACCAGCCGGCGACGTTAGGAATTGAGCCGGATGAAGTTGATTGGAAGACGGTTAGGAGATAGCTTCCACCACCTAGGTTATTCATATTTTCCAAAAATGCGAAGAGATAAGAATCAGAGGCTTGATTGCTGGGGATGGATAATGCCAGATGTAAAAATACAATCACCCACAGGCTTCGGTGGAATTTCCTGAGCGTGAAGAGACAGAGAAGTTCAGAGGAAGCTCAAAGTCAACATTTGTCGTGGTAGATTGCGCGGTATGGGATTTCTATTGGAGAAAGGATAGCTAACCAGCACAAGACGCGGTACATGACGCGTCACCCACTATGGTTTGCGAGTTGGAAATTCCGTAGCCACAGTCTGTTAGAAAAAAACAAGCTCAGACAGTCAGTCACTGACTTATAAGAAGTCAAGGGAAAAAAGAATATGATAGTCTTACAGCATTGATAAGAATCTATCGAACGTGACAAACAAGAAGCTCAAGGTAAGATCAACCGATCTGGAGAGAAGAGGGTGTAGATGTATTAGAAAGAGGTGCCTACATTCTGTTCCAGAAAAGGTGTATCCTTTGGCAAGACAAGTGGCTGCACAAGCCGCGTTGGTCATCCCTGAGGTATGCCACAGAGGGTTTCTGTCGTATCAGCATCCCCTGGACCACAACGAGTACGAGTCAGAAAACAGACAAGAAAACGGACCAGCGTTATCAGAATATGTGTATCCAGTCAATGCACGTCCTGACGAGGCATCGGACACACAACCGTAGTAAGCCATGCCCGATGGAGCGCTAGGAACGGATACGGTCGGGGTCGCCTTGTAGACCGAGATCAAGTAGGCTCCGCCACAAGTCTGACCAGAGTTACCGCCGCATGCTGTCGAGCACATGCCCGCAGTTAGCGAGGAAGGAAGCGAAGAGGCACAGTCTATTGTGAGAGAACAAGAAATCAAATAGCGAGGGTAGGGAAAGGTAGCGCATTAGCTGGCAAGGAAGTGACTTTAGAATTGGAGAATTATGAGAGTATCAACACGTACAGCACTCGGTCGCATCTAGGAAAGAAGATAGCAAGGGGACGAGAATAGACGCGTTTCAGTGCGAGTTTCATCAGCGATTGATACCACCATGGAAGATTCGTCTTGAGACATCGCAAGGAAACTTACACTCCATCCCAGCGTATGTGTATCCAGCCTTGAAGCAATACGACGTGCATGAATCGACAGCTTGAGAGACACACGCGAAACCTACGATAAGCAACGGCATATGTTCAATCAGAGATAAGTGATCGGACTCACTCAGACTTGAAGACTGGGTCTTGGAGGTTCCCATCACTCTATTTGATGTTGAATCTACATAGCATCCGACGAAACTGTACGAAGAGGACGTGGCAATTCCAGTTGTCGTCTCCTTATACAGATTTAACGCGTAAGCCCCTCCGCAGGTCACGGTGGTGTTTCCTGTTTGTTTCGATCGATTGAATGATGTTAATTGCGCATGAAGGAAGAGAAGACTGCTGATCGTCAGTTTAGTAGTCAAGTATAAGCATATACAGCTGTAGAGACACAGACCTCCGCATGGAGTTGTACATCCGGTGGAAGCGGTCGTTCCTTGACCATTTGAGAGAGAGTTCCCACACATACACTGCGTGTAATCTGGGAAGGGTGTAGTTTCAGCTCGACTGCAAATAGAAGGAAAAACTCAGCACAAACCATAGGAAGGCTTACACTCCAGACCAGCGTAGCTGTATCCCTGAGACAGACAAGTGGCCACACAGAGCTCCGGCGTCATCGAGTTTGAATTGAAAGAGTAGCCGGTAAGAGCTCTAGCCGAACCATCAGTTACACAACCCTGACTCGTCCACACAGTTCCTCCAGTAGAGATCGTAGTAGGCGGACTGGCCGACGCCCTTCTGGAAAGCGTACGGCTAATTTGAGTTGTATTTCCAGAGGTTTGGCCGGGAAGGAGTAAATTCTTAATGAGAGATCCTTGGTGAGGTTGTCGTCGAGGACCATGGTTCAATCTCCCAGTAACGGACAGAGGGAAGATACAGAGGAGCGAGAGAAAGAGAGAGAAGCAAGGAAGCAGGAGGAAAGATCGCATGGTGCCTGTCTTGAAGAAGACCAAATGAGGGAAAAGGATAACCAAGAAAAGGAGCGTGTGCCAAAACAAAGGAATGTGTGCCCGAAGGAAGATAGTCTTGTCGAGAGAGAGAAAATATAGTCAATGCAGAAAGAAACAAAGGAACGTAAGGATTGAAGACGAAGGGAAGAAGGAGGAGAGGACGAAAGGGAGAGAGGAAGACAGGACGAAAGGGAAAGACGGAACGAGTGCTGATGGAGGTGAAAGTTCGCTTCGGTATAGAGTTGTGAATTGAATAGAGGACCAAGACGACCCGTCGAAGCCAGCCCGATCGAATTCTGCCGATTATACGAGTGCTATCTATTGTGTTGTTGTTGTTGTTGTTGTTGTTGTCCGTATTCGAAACTGAAACGAGAAGACTGCGAGAAGGAAAGGCAGGAGAATGGATAAGGACAAGAGGAGAGGAAGCGATCGAGGAAGAAGGATCGGAAGAAAAGAAGAAGGTTAGTGAGGCGTTCAAGGCTTGTAAGAAGATAATCAACTGAGCCGAAGAAGAAGAGTCGAAAGATACAACGGGATGAAATGGATGAAACCCGAGATAGGTTGACTATCAGGGGATCAGCTAGCCGAGGGTTCTATGATCAGATATGAGGATAGTTCCAACAAGAGTGCTTAGCGTTCAGTCAGTTCTAATTAGCTAGCTACAGAGACATCTTCTTCAGCTTGCTTGTTAGCTTCAGCTCTAGTGTGTCTTCTCTCTCTGTGTTCCCAAGAGAAACTTTTGTTTTTGCTGTTCGAAGAGAAGTAAGGTTTCGTTTTTTTCTCATCGCTTCTTGTCTTGGTGTCTTGGTGTTTTGATGTTTTGGGCTCATTCGCCTCGTCGGAGTTTTTTCTGTGCGTCGATCACTGCGCTTTTTTGACTCCATGCTCTGTTTGACTTGTTTATATTATGGCATTCATTAAGCAACGGAAGAAGGAAACAAATGTATCTGATATCTAGACTATTCGGGGCCCTAATCAATCTCGTCTTGGTAAACCAAGCCGGCCTGCGAATCTACCGACCGAGCTTGTCCAACTGTCCTTCTTTCCCTTCTTACTTGAGAACCGTTCGGTCTTGACAGGACTATACTCCCGAGGCGACCAGACTCTGTGGTCCGTTCGTTCATGGATCGACAACGGTCGACAACGAGGATGAGGACGAGAGTGAGAGCGAGAATGAAAGCGAGAACTTGGTCGGGAGGGACGGGTGTGAAGTTCGGTTATCGTCGTTGATCTCGCCGTTACTAGCTCCTTCTGCCCATGCTGCGCAGAAGGTTCGGAAGTAAGCGCCAGAGAAAAGTGGACTTTAGGGAGAAAGGACATTGACTTTGATAACCTCGGTCGACTATTCTTCCTTTCGGCCCTAGGTTTGATATCGGTCTCTGTCGGGAGAGGAGGTAAGGGAGGACGAGGGAATGGCAAAGGTGCCGGTGCCGAAGCATACTCACATTTCGAACCTTGAGATTCCAATTGATCAGAGGTTGAACTGATGCCGACATTCAAAGGATAGGAACCCGATTGAAGAAGAAAGTCTCCTCTAGGGTTATTTGGATTGGCGAAACATGACCGGGTGATTGGTCTCGGACTGAAAACTTCTGTACCTTGAATGGGCGAAGAAGACGCCGAGCATGGGATTGGTTTCAACCGGCACACAGCAGGACTAGACTTGGATTCGAACAACAACGACGGTGGTGATGATGGCGCTGAAGATAGATTATCATCGGCGATGGTCGCGCTGGTGCTATTCGAACCAGCGGTGAGTGAAGAGAATAGACTCGTATGCGAAGCGCATGTATGAAATGAAGAATCGTCGGCCTATAACCCACACACACATACACACAAAGAAGATGTCAATTCAAGAGGACGATCGGGGGCATCAGAAACAAGGAATAAAAGAAAGAGAGAAGCTTTCGTACAAGATCATCTTCCTCGTCGAATATAAAGCTAGGTATAGTCTTCTCTTTCGAGAGTTGAGGGATCCCATCAAGACAAGAAACCGACCGACCACGTGCTGCAAGTATCAGAGAATCGCTCATCCGCAATTTGTTGGGTATGTAGAGAAAGAACGAAAGAAGAGGAGAACAGTTGAGTGCAGCAATAAGATAAACAATGTCCACTCCTTGATGAATTGTTCTCCTTTTATGTTCACATCCTGTCTTCCCGTTCCTCTTGATGGAAGGAATTGGTTATCCTAAGCGGGAACGCTCAAGTTGAATGATTCCCGTTCAACTGATCAAACAACAAAGCCATCCCGTCCTGACAGCGGTAAAGGCCTTACCAGGAGAACCATCTTTGAAAAACCTCACATGATGGGACGGACCCGCGTTTTCTCCTCTCTGACTATTCCTCCTTTCGTTTGGACAGCGGGAGAATTGAACGAGTAGAACACGGACAGACAGCTGTTCCTCGTGTTCCCCTTCCGTTTTTACTGACGAGGTTTCTACCAACAAGAGCAAAGAGAATTTCGTTCAAACGTTTTCATTCATACATAATCCTCTTTTTGTTTTTGTAAATAAGATTCTATGTAAATTTCTATCTAGTTGGGCTTCTGGTAATCTTTTAAGGCGTCTTCGTTCCAACTGAGGAATTTACCACTAAGACTCAACGGGCCTCCTCTAGCTGCCAGCGCCGCGAAAACATATCCAGGGCTATGATAGTCCAGCGAAGAAACACATAAAGAAAATGATAAGAAGAACCAACGCGTCAGTCTTGCCACAAAGACAAACAAGAGAAGCGAGAAAATTCATGAAGAGAAGGGAACAAACTCTTCCGGATCAAGTAGTTCGCCCTCAGCGTACAATCGTTGAACGTTTTGATAATCCTTGGAAGTCATGCATTCCTCTCCAGTCGATCGGATCAAGGTTTGCATCTGATTACATTTTTTTCCCATTCAGAAGGAAAGAAAGCCCCAGAGGATAGCGGACATATAGTACACAAGATAAGCTTTAGAAAAGATTTTGAAGATAGATAGTAAAAAATCGTACGTCGGTGTTGACGACTCCAGGTCGGATAGAGACCGTCAAGACATCCTTTTCTTCTTCTCCTAGCGTGCTGTGCGTCCCAGAAGAGGAGACGCCATTCAGTATTCATTCCTCTTGTTTAATAAGGAGGGGAGAGAAAGCAAACGTATATATTGTGAAGAGACAAACCGAGCCAACGAGTTCATAGCTGCTTTCCCAGTCGCATAGACTCCCCAACCCTGTGTTCCCTTCACAGAGGCCCCACTGGAGACCATGACGATAGATCCTTTCGATTTTCTGAGATCCGGAAGAGCTACCTGAATAGTATGCAGGAGCGACAGAAAGTTTGTCTCCAAATGAGCTTGCCATTTAGTTCTGTATTGTGAGAGTGAAGGAATCCATTAATCAGTCAAACAAACTCAGCAAGGCGAAGAAGACCAAGAAGAAGAAGGGCAAACGTACACATCAATATCGGCTACTTTCCCTAAAGGCTCCAACACCCCAGCGTTCAAGATGACTGAATCAACACCACCCCACCCTTTTGCAAATTCGACTGCCTGTTCAGAGGTAGATCGATCATTCACGTCTCCCTGGATAAGCTGAAGTCTATCTGTGTTCTGCGTCTTGAGATCAAGCAGAGCCTGAGGAAGTGACCGAGAGATGGATATCACCCGGGCCGAGAACGGAGGGAGTAGTAGAAGTTTAAGGATCGAGAAACCGAGGCCTCGAGATGTGCCCGTGAGAATAATCGTCTTTGGAGACATTGCTTCGCTTGAGGTTCCTGTCGGATGGATTTTCGTCAGCTACAGACGATGATATCAACGGTAGAATTGTAGTCATTCGTAAGATTCTTATCGTTTCTCAAATCGTTACAATGACGTCAAGGTAACACTTGACTCAAAGTTACATAGACACGCCTTCGTCTGCATTTTGTACAATCATGTTATAATTGAATCATCCTAGTTGGAAGAGTAATAACGATAGGGCTACATATGGGTAATCAAAGAGTAGACAAGAGTAGAGACAGATTTCGAGGGAAACATTATTTAGATCTTGTCCTCAACCTTGGGGGCACCAGAGTGGAACTCGTGGGAGTGCTTGGTGTCACCGTGGTTGTGGATGGCGTCACCTGCGTTGGTCTGAGACTTGAACTGGTCGAGCGAGATGGTAGGAAGAGTGGTGGTCTCGTGAACAATGGGGGCCTCGTGGACCTTCTCGTGGATGGGGATCACGTTGTGGACAACCTCGTGTTGGTGAACATCCTTCTGGATGACCGGGGTGATGTGCTCGTGGACGTGGTGGTGGACGTGCTCGGACTCAGTAACTCCAAGGTTCTCACCGGTCTGGATAGTAGCGCCGGCCTCTGTGAAACGGTAGCAAAGGGGAACTAGATTTAGAACATGCCAAATAATATTGAAATGAAGAGAAAGGGACTAACGTCGGGAGCTCTGGATCTGGCTCTGCTGCTGGGCAAGAAGGGCCTCCTTCTCGGGGGAAAGTTTCTCGATTCGCTCTCGGGTGACCTCAGGAGCGATCTGGGTGGAGTGCTGCTCAGCAAGGTGCTCGGTAGCGGCCACAGGCTGGACTCGGTGCTGGTGGTGGTGGATGTGTCGCTCCTTGTCGATGGCCTCCTGAGTGGTGGTGTGCTGATGGGTCTGAACGGTCTCCTGGGTAACAGGAGCGGCAACCTCTCGATCGACCTCTGTTTTGTGGAGTCAGAGAGAAGGAGATGGGAAGAATGGAATCAGATAAATGGGAAATTTCTTTTGAGGTCGAAAATATATGCCAAAGTGGACAATCAAAACTAACCAGTGGTGGTGGCCTAAACGACGATGAAAAACCAGATGTGTGAAGGGATGAGGAAAAGGATCGGAAAAGGTGAGATGGTCGTTGAGGCGTTTAGATGCATATATGCGCTGACAGAGAGAAAAGAGAGATGGAAATTAAGAGATGGAAAACCTACCTGGTGGTTAGATCCGAGGAACTCCTTAACGGTGTTGATAGCAGAAGACATGTTTAATGTATAGATGGAAAGAGTTGTTGTGGAAGATGGAGAGTGTGTTTGTTTTTGTGGATGTGTGAATGTGATGGGAGAAAGAAGAGAGAACGGAAAGGAAGACTCGCTATGAAACAGACGACTCTTATAGGAAACTTGATGCGATTAAAAAATATCTATCCGAATACTAACATAGAGAAAGGGACGGAAAAGGCACAAGAAAGGCACAATTGGCCGAACGGATGATGCGAATGCCATGCGGTCATTGTGCGGTCACTTAAGCGGTATTCGAGCTTCGCAGTCCGGGGCAAGCATGCAGTATTCTCTATTTGACCACCGTATTCGCCTCCAGTGGCTCTTGTGCTCGCTTGGGAAAGTGTATGTTCCCTGCTTCTCATCAGAACAGTCTGGGGTAGAAGATGGGCGAGACTGGGCGAGTTGACCGAGACGTCATCACCACACGTCATTATCATTCCCCTTCCTCTCATCTCCTTGCCTAGATTTCACGTGAAACTGCGTAAGCCAAGTAGAGTGACGGCTACTGGCGGGATGTGATGTTCTACGTAAAAGTGACGCAACCATTCATTCTGGCTGCGCCCGACCGGGTTGTATTTCTCTCGAGGGGTTTCTCTCCATCCATCTGTTGATTCATTTTTAGTTGTTTCCATTATCTCTCTTTCTTCCAATCTCTACCTTTTCACATGTACAAACAAATAAAAAGATATACATGTCACAGACAGACAATCCTACGAGACTAGCACTAACTCATCATCCCCTCTGAAAGCAAGATAGACTCGTTTGGAAGTAGCTTGGTTGATCTTACGTCTGTTTGGGATTCCAGTCTTGTTGTTTTGAATCTGTGCATCACATGAAGGGAGACGACTAAGCCATCTAAGAATAGACAGACGACATCTCAAGATGACAAAATAAGGTGCGACAAACTTACCAAAAGCTCACTGATCAACGCCTGTCCATCCGGTTCATCTTTTCCTTCTTTCTCCGCCCGATCCCAGGCATCCATCAGAGTTCTTAACGTCGGATACTCCTCTACTACAGCCGAACTAGTAGCGGGTGTCACCCTCGGAATCTGTTCGAGCATCTTTCGATACGTATCTCCAAGTGAGGATCCTCGTCGGAACGATTTGTCAGGGTGGAACGACAGATGGGTTTTTTCGATCAATCTGAGTCCGGCAAGCCGCGAAGGAGGCAAGATGGTAGAAAACAAAGCAAAGTAGAAAGTAACATGAGTTTCGAGGTAGCAAAAGAAAGAAGAAGTTGCTCTAATAGAACGGACGAAACTTGTAAGGTCGAATAGCCACATCCCCTGCTGCACTAATGATTCCTTCCAACATCTGGCTATCGGTCTCGGCTGCTCACGCAAAAGTATTCAAAACATGACACATTTCTGATGAGACACAATGGAGCAAACAGGAACCAGTCAAGAAAAACATCGAAAGAAATGCTGAACTGACAATGCATCAAGAAACACGACTCTGCAACCTGTAGTCTCACTAGCGCTTTCTCTATGATCTCTGGGGTGATATCCATCTCCTCTGTCGTCGTCCCTGCCCTGCCGTTCTTCCTTTCTGTCCTTCCTATCCGTCCACCTCTTGTCCCACCCGATGGTGCCTCGAGCCTACCTCGAATCATGGCCGCAAACTCTCTGTTCTCCCTGTTCCGATATTTCCTCGACCAGCCATTAAATCCCTGCACACAGATCATCACCTGTGCTTTGACACCCAGCCCTAATTGTCTTCTCAATTCTCTCGGCAAACCCAACAAGTCATCCTCCCTAACTAGACCGAGAAGATCCGGGGTCGACAGATAGATTAGCGCGGTCGTCTCTGGCACGATCTCTTCGGCTTCCAACGGAATGAACCGTTTAAGAGGTTCATCGTACCGAGCTCTCAGTCGACGTTTAAATCGGATGACATTCGCCCGCTGGAAAGGAAAGAAAGATAAACTTGAGTGACGTTCGGTGATGGCTTGTTCTAATTCTGGTATCAGATGGTGAATCGAAGATGACAAGTCCTGAGAGGGCGCAGAGAGTTCGACCAAGAGCTCTCGGAAGGCCTCTGTCTTGTCTGTCCGGAGTTTATTGACATTCAGCTCTCTCTTCTTGGCTTCTCGTTCAGCCTGTTTGAGTGCCTTTAGAGAAAGAAAAGCACAGAAGTGGAAGAAGATGCTGTTCAGTCATCTATTTTCCATGGGCTTAGGGCCGATAATCGACGAGACTGACTTTGGCGCGCTCTTTCTCTTCGGCAGCGATAGCCTGTGAACCGAGTAAGAAACACATGTTGAGTTCCAATTTCTTGAATGAAAAAGCGAGATATGACGAAAGAGAAAGACAAAGATAGAGAGACAGGAGATGAATAAAAACAAACCTTCTCTTCCTCAGATTTTCCTTTAGAGATTCCTTTCGGTTTAGCAATCTTGATAACCTGGTCCGAAACATCTTTCTCTCTTCCCTGAGCCCTTTCGTTACTGAGGCCTTTTTCCTTGTTTCGAATGAGCGGACATCTCTTTGGCTTGGGCAGTAAACCCTTGCCGACCCTTTCTTTGATCTGCGCTCGTGTACTTGCCTTTCTCTTCACTCTCTCCTCCCAAACATCCATCTCGAGTTCATCTTCATCCTCGTCCTCGTCTTCAACCCCCAAACCTTTACTGTTCTCTGATCCATCGATCCGTCTCGACTTCCCACCAGATCGCCGTGGCCTACCTAGAGGAGCTCTTGTCGGAGATTTCCTGGATGATCTTGCTCCAGAATGATCGCTTTCTTCTTTTTCGTCATTCTCACTTTCGGAGAGAAATAGCCCAACCCGTTTTCTGGTTGATGGGCTGACAGAGACAGAAAGCTCTCGGCGCCCAAAGGCATGCGTCTGAGTTGCGCTCGTTGAAGATACTGCAGGAAAAGGCTTGGGTCCAACGATTGATTCAGGCAGCTCTAGTCTAGACTGAGGGCGAGACGATGAATCAGATGTGTCCAATAGATTTTCAGGTGTTAACGACACAAGTGAGGATGAAGATGAGGACGAAGAGAAGGAAGTTAACGAAGAAGACGAGGTCGAAGCTGATATCCCAGCTTGGTCTGCTTGTGGGGGTGTCGAAGAGATTATCGGTTCAAAACCATCACCGTTAGATTGAGTGTCAACCTTCGGGCTGGCTAGATGGATGAAGCTCGTGGACGATGACGGCCAAGGCGGCGTTCCTATCAGAGACTGCTTTTCGTCAGCCCGAACAGCGTCACGATCAACCACTGCTGTCGTCGCTACCGTTGCCGTGGTAAGATCGACAACCTCAGTGATCTCATCGTCAGATCCGTCACAGTCTATCGGCCTACCGTCTAAACGGTGGCCTGGCTGAGTTCCTAGCAAAGGTCTGTTCCTGACGACGGCAACAACGGCTAGGCCAGTGCGCCTGGCAAGCATCGTTCCGTTCCGGGAATCAGGAAACGTTGATCGAGGGACAAAGACAACGTCATTTGGGTCCGCCTCCAGGTCTGTCAAAGAGTCTGAAGAGGGTATTTCTTCAGGTATACGCGTATCAGAAGTCGAGGTAACCTGAGGGGAAGAGTCGTCAAGAGAGGTAGTATTGGTAGTAGTAGTAGTAGTAGTAGTGGTGGTGACATAAGGCGGTGGGGATGGCCTGGCCGACGAGGTCCAAGTGATCCTCCGGTGATCGGCAGAAGGAAGCGCGAACGAAACATCTTCTTCAGACAACTCTTCGGCTGGTGCTTCGTCAGAGGTGAGAATCACGATGGTCTCATCCATCGATATGACGAATAGGTGTTTGTAGATACGAGGGCAATAGAGAGACGGTCAAACGGTCTCGATTCATACTGGCCTGTGGGGAAGTGACTTCACGCGACGCGTCTGGTCACGTGAACTGACGCGTCCCAACCACGCATCTGATATATTGCATACACGAATGAATCCTCTGAGCGTTAGTGTCGGTCGATAGAATACGTATTGAGGATGGTCAAGGTGGGAGCATGTTGGATAGAAGATACAACATGTATGTCTCCGGAGATGATTCCTTCGCAGGATGATTTGCATACTCTGATCCTCAGGTGAGATGATCTGATGCAGAGTTCGGCGCAATCAACTACGGTATGATAGAGTACGTTCACTCTCCATCGAAACTCTCGTACAAAGCTGCTAGAGGTCTATGACATGCGATTGATACGTGCGATCTGCCCACATATACTGTTCATTGTGTCTGTCTGAGTTAATTGTGACTAGAGAGGAGACTTGATTACTGACTGATGTCTACGCGAGAAACCTACAAAGAGACTACAGAGAAACTACAATTCGAATATGAAACATTTCCAGACTATCCGACACAAACGCCGATAACTTTCTACCTCAATCCTCCATCCGATTTCATCCATCCATCCGTCCGTTGTAGCCTGTTCCATCCATCGTGTAGTCCGTTCGCGTTTCTCAAGTCGTTCTCTCCTCTCATTCGACTTTCCTCCCTTATCTTCTAGCTCTCATGTTCGACATGAACGATTCACTCGGTTCCTCGTCACAATCTTTTCGCCCATCGAAACCACCAGCTGTTGTCCCGTCCTCAGGATTACTACCCCAGATCAACATATCCTCGCAACATATGCTATCGTTTGTCTCTGCCTCTACCTCCTCTACATCCTCCTTTACATCTCCCTCAGCTAGACCGTCTTCTTCTCGTCCGAATCCACCTTCTCAGTCGTCCAGCACACCGTCGTTTTCTCCTCGTCGGCCAGTCACGATATCCAACGCTTCATATCCACCTAACCAAGCCATGTCAGCTTCCTCGTCGCGTCCCCAATCATACACCTTCTTTCCGGATCATTCATCGACTTCAGCATCAGTTGCTTCCTCTTCATCCTATGCCTGTCCCCTTGACATCATCGGGCAGAACTACTCTCACGGTTCATCATCCATGCCGTCTGGATCAGTCGAAAGGATCACTACGCCGACCGGGCTTCCCAGGGTCAGTAGCCCGCGGAGTGGGAAGCGAAAGGCTATAGACTTTGGCGACAGGTTCGTGTTCGCTCTACTTTTATTCTTTCTATCACTGCTCGTGTATTCGGGAAGCTGGCTTGGAATTGTCGACCGGGTGAGAAAGTTTAAACATAAGGAGCAAAAAGAGTTGTTAAAACTAGACTAGGTTGGATGGTCGGTTGCTCCTTTAGATGTCATCCCGAGTAAGAGGACTGCATGCGCCTTTATCGGGATGACTGAAACCTTGAGAATCATGCATACAGCCTTCTTAGACAGAAGGATTCACTCGGACAAGGACTCAATGATCCATTCTGGTACATATGTAAGAGAAGCGAGACGTTGTAGCTGACGCAATCTGATTTGCCTTGACTCAACAGATTTATTCCGACAAGAGACGGATCCGACCTACACGCTACATACCACCTCTTAGCGGATGGGGTTGGTCGAACACCACCCTGTCGAACACAACGACGGTCCGCCGGCGGAGATGGATCGGATGCTCAGAAAGATGAAGCAAACGAGACCTTCTCGTATTTACTCAAATCTGAACTTTTCTCAGGCTCCACAGGTGTCCAGAGATCATCCCCAAGTTCATTCCATCCGAGCGTTTCACCAGGTTCATTTTTGACATCGTCTGCTTCATTCTCAAACCCTCACGTACCCGATTCTCCGTCTCGTTCACACTCACATCCTCATCGACCATCGCCATCAAATTCTCCATCAGGTTCCAGCCTCCCAGTTCCTAGTACGCCTACTCGCAAACGATTGTTCACTTATTCTTCTCCCGCTTCATCCTCCCGACTAGCAGCTATTACATCTTCTTCCTACCACGGTAGGACACATTCACCAATTGCCACAGACCTGAACGATCCGACTCATGAAGCATACTCTCTGAGCCCTGTCACCACTACATCTCAACGGGTTCTTCTGTCCCCCAGAAAGCCAAGCAGATTGGTGTCCAAAGGACCGTTCAAAGTCTTGGATGCGCCTTATTTAGCAGACGACTATTATCTAAACCTGGTCGACTGGAGCGGGACAAACGTGTTAGGTGTAGGGCTAGCAAGCTGTGTGTATCTTTGGAGCGCAAATACGAGTAAGGTGACAAAATTGTGTGATTTAGCAGCGGTCGCTCAAGTTGAAGATGGTAGGGTGCTTGGTGGAGGCGGACCTTTGCAACCAGAGAAAGTGACCAGTCTAAACTGGACCTCTAAGGTCGGTTGTTTTCTTCCTTCCATATCTCTCTATTCGTCACTCATTTGTTGACGTACGGGCCTCTTTTTTCCTCACAAACTAAAAGGGCAACACAATAGCCATTGGAACAAGCAAAGGCGAGGTCCAGATATGGGATGCCGAAAAGTGTAAGAAGATTCGCACGATGACCGGTCATACTGCCCGAGTTGGATGTCTCGCCTGGAACGAATCTGTCTTGTCCTCCGGTTCTAGAGATCGACATATCTATCATCGAGATGTCCGTGCACCCGAACATCATTTCCGACAACTGGTTTCTCATCGACAAGAAGTTTGCGGTCTTCGATGGAATGTAGCTGATAACCAGCTGGCAAGCGGCGGGAATGATAACAAACTGTATGTCTGGCAGGGTACAGACTCGGTCGATCCGATTTGGAAGTTTGGAGACCATAAAGCGGCGGTCAAGGCGATCGCCTGGAGTCCTCATCAGAGAGGTGTGTTGGCGACAGGAGGGGGCACGGCAGATAGAAGAATCAGGTTTTGGAACACAATCACCGGCTCGTTGCTTAGTTCGACCGATACTGGTTCTCAAGTATGTCTTTGTTTATATATATATTTCTTCCTCTGCTCCTTTCTTTGTCCGATTCATGAATCATTGTGCAGACTTAATTGACTCTCCTGTTTCTGTTTCTGATCAGGTGTGTAACTTGATGTGGTCCAAGACATCCAACGAGATTGTTTCCACTCATGGATACTCATCTGGACCTGTCCAGAACCAAGTCTGTATCTGGAAAGTACCGTCCATGAGTCAAGTGGCGGGGTTGACCGGTCACACATTCAGAGTGTTGTATCTGGCGATGAGCCCAGACGGCCAGACGATATGTACGGGTGCGGGTGACGAAACTCTTAGGTTAGTATCTTCCCTATTCGTCTCATCCCTGCCGCGGTCAACCTAATCACGCCATGTCGAAAACAAAACAACAAAACAGATTTTGGAACGCATTTCAAAAGACGAAGGACTCCAAAAAGACGGATGGTTCAGCTCTAGATCCATTCTTTGCAAAGATCCGATAAAGTCTTTCCTTCTTCTTGTATGCTCATCATTGGATCTTGGGGCGTTTTGCCTCCCTGACTGCCTTTCCTCCTTCTTCGTTCCTCTACCTTCTGTTGACGTTCTCTTCCTTTTATATTCCCGTTTTCTCTTTAAAACCTATTCTCTTCTGTTTTCGTTCTTGTTTCTCGTCCTTTCATTCTTTTCGATAAACGTTTTCCTTCACTCTTCCTCTAATGAAGTATATACAAGATGTCTAGATTGAGTATTTGTCCAATCGGTTCAGACATATCTTTCAACGTACGCTCTGTAGCTTATTTACCTATTGCTCGCGCCGTTTCTTTCCCCTCTCACTTCTCTGGGGGCGCTTGTTTCCTCTTGATCTTCGATTTGTTTACGTGATTTGAAAACCTCAATCCGGTATTATATATATCATTCTCACGTTATTTCGAGCTCCCAAGATTCAGTGCGGGGATACAGGATTTTATGGGTTCTCATAAACAAGTTGACCTATCTACCCAACCGAGCCGAATCCCTGGAGGGAGAATAAACCAAGAAGAAATCAAAACACAAGACAAATACAAAGGATTAAGGTAGAAAGATACCGCGTGTTAACGAACATTGTCCTCCCTTTTTTCGAAGCATATCTCTATCTCTTTTACATCTTCCGGGTGACTGTCTTTCGGAGATCTGTTGAGTGTTATCAATTTCAATCCAAAGTCGGGTTTCAACACAAAGATTTAAAAAGAACAAGATGAACTAATGAACACAAAACAGAAGCAGAGAACAAAGAGGAACGAACCATAGAGGATTCCATCCGCCCAGGCCCAGCTAGCTGGCCAGCCCGGGTGGATATGATCCAAAAACTCTTGACTGTCTCTAATGACTTCTGCCCACGCGTTGTATCTCACCCCACCTCCTTCCTGTTCTTTGGCGCCTGAGTGTGGCCCACCCAGTCGAGCTTGAGCAGATATGATCCGTTTGGTCTCTTCTTCCAGTTGTAGCACTCTCTTTTCCCTCAGTACCCATGGCCAACCGAATTTTTGAGGTGGTATATGGAAAGATCTAACTTGCACTCGAGGCACGTTAGGGTGATCCGGGGGGAACGTTTCAGATAGAGTGCGAAGAAGGGAGGTCAAACGACGCGTGAACCAGGCTAGTCGGGACGGTGAGAGAAGTGCGGATGACAAGGGGTCGGCAAGAGGTTTGATTACATCGCGAGAGGGAGAAGGATGGGTATCATTCATCAAAAAGTTCTTGACAGACATCTCGTCTTGAGTCTATAACGAGAGAGGAATTCGTTAACGAAAGGACATGATGAGTATCTTGTCTGTAGTTGAGATAGATGTCTTGACGAAGAAATCTGATGACAAACAGTAGGAAAAAAAAACATACTCGGAACATGCCTAGATCCCAAGCTCCTACTCCTATCTCTACTAGGTCTATGTCATCTACCCCACCTCTTCCAATAGATTTCAAAATCGGAAGGAAAATTTCATTCATTCGGGCTTCCGATGCGAGAGGAGGGTTGAAGTGTTCTGATCTAGATAGACAGAAGACGGGAGAGGGAGCTTAACATCTCTGGATTACAGGAGGGATGGGACTTCGAAAAAACGACTCACTCTATAGGCCAGAATGCTCGGTCTCCAAAAGGCATATCTTTAGCCTCCTCCCAGGTTCCTTCTCTGCCTACCAGCTCTCCCTTCGACGTCTTGCCTTTTACATCCTCATGCCCATATTCAACCACTCCTGGCGTTGTAAGTCCATCGTCTAGCCCGTTCCAGAATCCCCATAGGAAAACAGCATCGTATCGGTCGATCTTGCACATCCATACTCTACTGTGTTCCGAGCCGTAAGATCGACCTTGTCTATAACGTTTCGCATATTCTTCTTCTAGAGTTATTAATCTAGAAGGATATACATCTGGAGTCGTGCTGGGTGAATAGATTGTCACATAGTCGGCTGGGTTTCCTTCTGGCCAGGGAAGAGGCGTCAGAGGCGATGAAGGTGATAAGAACTGGCAGAGATGAACTAAGGCCACAATTCAGGGGTAAAGAGAGATAGACGCGCATCAGCAACCATAGGGACAGGTAAGAAGGAAATCCTACGTGACTCATCTACGATTCAGAAACTTACGTAGATGATAACGATCTATTGAATCCCCCATCAATAGGACCGTTCTGCCTCTCAGCCATTCGAAATCCTCGTGTCCTTCCTCCTCTTTCTCTAACTTTCGAGACTCGTCTTTTACGGCCTCTTTCCAAGCCTTTATCACCACCTTTTCCTTCCCTCTCAACTTAAGCATCAACTTTTCCATCAACCGCGGCCTCGGTCTACTTTTCAGCTTAGCTGAGGCAGGAGTGTAGGTCGTCATGAAGGGATTGGAGAGGTTGTAGCCGAGGTGACCAGGCGTAGTGTACGGATGAGTCAGATCCGCATGTGGCTCGTATCTGGACGACTGAAAGGGCTGATGATTTCTTGGAAAGCTAGAGAGTAACCATATACGTCAAACGAACGGTTAACCTCTCGGGTGAATTTTTCACATGGCGAGAGAAGGCAATAAGCAGACATACCTCCATAGAAGAACGAGACTGGTCCCGACGAGGAAGAAGAGAGCGAGGATCCGACGGCGCAAAGAGTAGGTACTACCAGGTTTCGTTGGCGAAACAACAGGGTACCTAACTGAAGGCAGATTGATTATCGGCCGGTTCCTATATTGAACCAGCCATCAAGAGGACCAGAAACCCGTCCAAACAAGGAAAACAAAGGAGAAAAACTATCAGACCAAATATCATGATTGGAAGGGAAACAGATGGGTAGACGATAGAGGCAGTAAAAAGATTTCAAGATCGCACCTGTTCGAAGCAGCGGCTGAATGTCTGATCGTCATGTTCTGTGCCAGCAGATGTGAAGCACAACTGACAGAAGGACTTTATATACAGAATTCCTCTTGCAAGTTCTGTCTGGCAGTCTGGCAGTCTGCTTGATGTGCTTGATGTACTTGGTGAGATCCTATGATAGGTTCAAATACATGCTGTAGGAGGTTGATCTATCCAAATCAACCGGGTGAAATACTATGCTGCGCTCTTAAGCGAACCAAGGCCGATGATCTAATCTAGGGTTAGTGCCAAGGCGAAATAATCCCATCTGGGATTTTAGAGAACAACATGTGGTTCTGATAAGACCGATAGAATATAAGTTGGGATGAAACCGGAAATAAAATATCCGAGACGTTCAAGGAGGAATGAGGGGAAGACAAGAAAGACAGAGTGAGTGAGAGCGACAACATTGTCTCTATGCATTGCTTTGTCGTTGTCTACTTCCCACCTAGCGCTCCACCAGGAGGAGAACCCGGGATAAAGAATGCCAGGGTTTGATCATGCCACCGCTGATGCTGAGGTTGAGGTTTAGGTTAAGGCTGGTATCGTCGCAGAGTTTGAGGCTGGCTTAATGTGAATACGTGACTCATGACCTGTGAGATCTTGGTGGTTTGTGGTATGAGGCTGTCCAAGTCTTTAAGGACCACATATCGACCGTCATCGGCCGAGGTTGTTCTTCCACAGCATTCAGAGTCATATGGCTAGCAACAGTAGTATAAGATACAAGTATACGAGATAAAACAAAGAGATCTGCTCTAAGAAATCTCTGGTTGTGCTTAAGCCCTCCCTTTCCCCTTTGTCTCTCTTCTCCCTCTGCCGTCAATCTGATCATCACTAGGACTCTGGAACTGCTTCTGTACACGTCTATAGTGTTCCATCTCTGTCTCCGAGACACTGGGCACTAATTCCTGAAGAGCCAGGTCGAAATCTTCTTGAGAAACAAGCACAGCGATCTCTTCAGGGCGAGCCAATTCGGACAGATAGTATTGCGAGGAGAGAGGGTAAGGATGAGGGGAACCTTCTGGCCGAGGAGCAGCATTTATCTCGGCTTTGTCCGACAAAAGCCAGAACAACCAAACGAAAAGGACAAAATATGAGAGATTCTCCTAGACTCGACCACTTGCCAATCAGACTGGAAGAACATGTAGTCACATACCGATCTTGCGATCTACTTCTTCTGCCTTTCTTGACATCGCTTTCAGCATTGCATCCGAACAAAGCGCATAAAAGTCTGCACCCGTATAGTTGAACGGACACCGCTCAGCAACCCGATTGAGGTTCAGACCAGGATCCAATTTGAACTTTCGAGTTAGAGCCTGGATAATATTCAGTTGGGTTTCGTGCGTTTCGCTCACGCCCAAATACAGCATACGATCAAATCTATATCCTCACACAAATACACGCATTCATTCAGACACAAGTCAGCATGGAGAGACATGGATGACCAAACAACGAGACATACCGTCCAGGGCGCAACAAAGCTGGATCTAGTAGATCCGGTCGGTTCGTTGCTCCTATAACAAATACATCGGATGAACTGTTCCCTTCTGCTGCCCCATCCAACTCTGCCAAGAGTTGACTGACGATCCGGTCCATCACTCCTCCAGAATCTCCTTGGTTACCACGTTTAGGCGCTACACTATCCAATTCATCGAAAAAGATGCAACATCTGACAAGATGAAGAGAGTCATGAGCCAAAAGTTCTTCCAGATCAGTATTCGAAATGTGATGGTACAGCGTCATGGAAGTAAAATGATCTTACGGCTTAGCATCTCTAGCACGTTGGAATACTCGACGAACATTTGCCTCCGACTCTCCAATATACATGTTGAGTAACTCTGGTCCTTTCACTGAAAAAAAGTTCAAAGAGCAAGAGGTGGCGACCTGTAGGAAAGATACGAGAGACTGAGCATGAGAGGATGCCAAGATAACGTCAGAGACCAGGAAACGCACCGCTTTAGCCAGTAACGTCTTTCCTGTTCCTGGAGGTCCATAGAGTAAGATACCTTTAGATAGAGGGCAGAAATAACCAACCTTCTCATCAATACGAGTAAAGTCAAGAGACAGAAAGATAGAGAAAAATCAGCGCCCACCAGAACGCTTTTTCAATCCCTCTGCAAACAGTTCGGGGTGCTTTAAAGGTAGTTCTATCGTATCCAAAATTTCTTTTTTCACACTGATGAGTCCACC
Source organism: Phaffia australis (assembly GCA_014825575.1). Classification (NCBI taxonomy): domain Eukaryota; kingdom Fungi; phylum Basidiomycota; class Tremellomycetes; order Cystofilobasidiales; family Mrakiaceae; genus Phaffia; species Phaffia australis. Next base: position 62,072 of record MVAH01000052.1, on the reverse strand, counting down.
GACATCATCCCAGCCAACGTTTGGGATCTTAGGAGCACCTATACTCTCAGAGTAAGCTGCTCGAGCTTCTTCAATTGCTTGACCAAAGTCGGATGCCATCAACGCCAAGCCGGATTGAGCGAACGCAACCAACGGACAGGACATTCTCAAGCTAGGCGAATCATAGAAACGGGAAAATTTGGTAAAGTTAACAACAACAATGAAAAAAGTATCGTTCTACACCAGATCCAGAACCAGAGTTCAGAACAACATATATAATGATGTACACATACCTAGACTCACAAGTCCGTCCCACAGCAGCCGATTTCGAACGAGCGACCAAGGCGACCAGATCCTGAGCAACGAGCGCTGCCGTTTGAACTGCAAGGCTTTTGAGATCCACGTCAGCCGCTATAGGTGTGTCAGCCAGAATCCTTTGTAGGATGACCAATCGTTCTTTTTCGTCTGGGGCCTTTGTGCAAAAAGAAGGTGACATAAGGTGAGTACTAAGCAGAATGACTGGCCATCAGAGAGATAGAATGATCGTACCTGAACGGCAATTTCTTGCTTGAAACATCCCAATACACCCGATGGGACTTTATCCTCGTCTGATGTCGTCCCCACTACGATGACTGGGAAACCTGTTGTCTTCCAGCTGGATGATAGGCTCTGTATACAGTCTTGTAGAACACCCGCAACTTGAGGCTCTGGAGGAAGATCAGGCCGATCAGAGGCACCAGAAATCAGATATGCAAGGATATAAAAAGAGATGATAAAGAGAAAGAAATAGACGTACCCTTGCCAGTCTCTTGCGCTTGACCCTTCCTAGCGAGCGCCTCGATATGTCGAAGGAGTAGGACACAAGGCGAGGAGCCTGCCGCTCGTTCAAACCGCGCTCGTAGAACACCTTCTGTCTTTGAGTCGGTCTCTGCGACGAGCTCAAAACAGTTGATCTATTGACAGTTCTGTCAGAATATATCGGAGAGCTAATAAAGAAAATGAAGAGGAGGAAAGATGAATAAAACGAACCTCAAGTAGACCGAGTCCCAGTCGAGCAGCCGCACTCCTTGCCATCGTTCGTTTCCCACTCCCTCTCGCTCCCTTCATTAGGATCGAGAGCTGAAGTCCACACTGACCCATAGATGGATTCAGTGACGATCTCAAGATTTCGTAAATCGTTGAGAAAGGGGAAGACAGTGAGCTATCTAGACTAGGTGCAGGAAGAAGGTTTGCTTTTTGAATAGACATAGCTAGACTCAGTTCAACCTGTCGTGGATAACACTTATGCACTTGAATGAGAAGAAAGACAGAAAGGACAAACAGATCCCAAGCCAGTCTCCCATAGAACCTCCTATGGCCTGCCGATGAACAAGTCCAGCTTGAACAAGTACTGTGACCTCTGGGTCGACCACATAGCCAAACTCACCCCTATTGGCTCTCCGTTCCCATCTTGTTCCTCTTGAAGTCATGGGTGTTAATGGCTTTTTCTGAGCAGTCTCTTCTGAGTTGGACACCGAGGAACCCATTCTAGGTCCCTCAATCTTTGACACTTGAAAGAACACCATTGTCGTAGGGATACTTGAACCGTAAGATGCTCCAAGCAGAGAGCGATTTCCGTCTTTCGCACTAATCCCATCTCCACTTTCTTCACTTCCTTCTTCAGCAGACAGGAACTCATCCACACCGACGCCTACAACGTCTCCTACTTTGAGTACCCTTCGGATGCCTGATCCTGGTCCACCAAAAAACTCCCGAAGTTGAAACACGACCTGAGGTTGGAGGCGTTTGCTTGTCGAGGCTGGACTAGCGAGACGAGAGAGTGTTAATGAAACTGCTGTAGGTATAGGAACGGGCAAGGCAGGGGAAAAGGATGTCGGGTATATCCGAAGCTGGGGCGGGGAAGTAGCGAGAGGTGCTAGGTTGTGTAAGATTAATGGGGGCACATGGATTCTGGGTCGACGTTAAGCGAATATTCAGAAGACAAATGAGAAGAGGAGGCTCAGTGTTAAGGCGACTTGTGCTTGCGTTAAGTCTAAGATGGCTACATACAAATTCGAGCGAGGAGAGGAAAATCTAGCTGAGCTGGTCTCCTCCATCGTTCGAATCCGAACGACTCGCCAATCCCCAAATGCGTCCTCCGGATGATTGTCGTTGGATTCCGAGATGGCGCACACAGCAACCTGTTTGAAGATATAAAGAACTCAGCTGATTACAAGCTTTCTGAGAAGGCAATGCAGGCATACCCAGTCACCGTCGAACGCGCCTACACGGCCTAAGTTGATGGTCCGAGTCCATATGGCCGAATCTTCCAAGTCTGGCTCTTCTTTTGACCTATCTAGGATTGTATTCGGCCTTTCCATAGAGATAGTATCGAAGACGTTTGGGCTTGGACCCGACGGTTTACCGGGTAGAGAGGTTAGGGAAGAGGACAAAGTAGTGTCTGGGGTCAAAGGAGTAGGGGAAGAAGAGATCATAGAAGAAGATAGCGACGATGAAAAGGAAGAACAATTGGATGACCCAAGGAGAGCTTGCTGAAGGAAAGCTGGGGATATTTCAAAATCAAGTTCATCAAAGTCTCCGTCATCGTCATCATCGTCGCCATCATCGTTCTCGTTGTTCTGGTGATCTGACGCTTTAGATTCAAAGTGTCGACTGGCGGAAAAAGAGGAGGACATGTTGTCGTTAGGAACTACCGTTCTGTCTGAGGAAACTGACGACGGAGACGAATCGGTTGATGAAGACGTGAAGGAGCGTTCATGAGGAAGAGGTGGTGTCAGTTGTTCGTCATCCGTCTCATTCGGCTGATGGACCCAAGGCGCGACCAACACTTGGGTTTCTTCTTCGTCTTCGTCTCCGTCTTCCCCTTGCTCTTGTTCATTATCGCCATCATGATCCAACCTATCTTCCTGTTCATCTTCTACAAAAGACTGAACGAACTGTCCGCTGAGTGTTGGCTCTGTCATGAGTACCCTGAAAGCTTTGAAATCCGATTGAACTTCATTTTGGCTTGAAGGAATCGTGAGGATGTCGGTTGTGCGAACGACACGAGGGATAGCACGTAGAAGCTTGTCGGGAGATGAATGGGCGAACTGATGGGCATGAAGGGATAGCGGCTGTAGTGTGAGTGATGTCAGCCTTGGAAGTTGTGTAAAGTGAGAATGAGATTGTGGATGTGAAGTAGAGGGAGGAGGAAAGAACAGCGACATGATGAGTGTTTGAGTATGAATGTAGAAGTATGAGTGGGTGAGTGAGTTGGTTATAAGAATATCGAGTTTGAGGGTTGTTCGTCCGATAGCCGGAGGTAGTGATACCCGGGCGGCCGGACTGTAACCATAGGGTTATGAGTATTATGGTCTGTATGATACATGGTTACAAGTTTATTACCTAATGCCACGTTTCGGTTGATCGGCGATGGAAGATCTAGACGTACCTCATGACGTCAGTGGTGATCCCAACGGTGACGCTGTGTGTATATTCGACCTATGCTTTAAAAAAACAGGCACACACTAAGGAATCCCCGAGGAATCATTACGAAAGACTACGGAAGAGCCGCAACTTTTTCTTATTTTTTTCTTAAAGCGTATTCTTCCTCTGGAAGGGATGGAAGAAAAAGAGGCGAGAAATCTTCTGAAGTGCAATACAAATAGCAGCTGGCTCATCTCCTTATCCTCGTTCCCTTCTTTCTTTCTTTCTCTCTGCATCATTCATTCATTTTTATAAGCCTTCTTCGCTTCTCACATCAATCAACCCATCCTCCTAATCTACCCACCTATCCAAATCCTCAATTAACTAATATGGCCGAACAAGTCGTCAAAGAGTTCCTTGCTACTCACAACAAGACCGGTTCCACCGAGGTCTGCTCCGAGATTGGACCTGAGGTTCTTCAGGAGACTATCGTTCCCCACGTTCACACCGAGCAGGCGACTGGTGAGCTCTCTATCCATCTATAGTCGTTCAATTCACAGTTGGGAACTCACTCTGTCTCTGTCCTCTCTCTCACACACACACAGCTATCGACAGGGAGCGACATATTGTACGTTTTGTTCAATCACTCCATCTTCTCAGCCCCATCTCATTTTCAATCTATCACATTTTCTCACATTTTTTTTCTTCCATTTTTTCCTTCCTCATAGCATCACCACCAGCACCGAGTTCAGCCCATCGTTGCTACCGAGCATTTGGCCGAGGAGCACATCGTACGTCGCGTTCCCATCAGTTGATACCTTCCTGTCATCTACCTCACTGCTTAGTCTAACCTCTCATGTCTTCTTCCATACTGCACAGACTCAAGTCCAGCCTGCCGTCGTTCAGGAACGACACGAGGAGATGGCTCCGGAGAAGCTAGAGATGTTGGAGAGACTCAAGACCCAGCACAAGAACACCAGGGTCATTGCGCCAACTGAGGAGACCATTGCCGTTTTGGGCACGACCGCTTCTGAGCACGTCCACCACCACGTCCACGAGCACATCACCCCGGTCATCCACAAGGAGACCCACCAGCACAAGATCATTCACAACGTGATCCCCATCCACGAGAAGGTCCACGAGGCCCCCATTGTCCACGAGTCCACTGTGCTTCCTACTCTCACCATGGAGGAGTTCCGAGCCAAGATGGCTCAGGCTAAGGGACTCCACCACGGAGAGAAGGAGCACGCGCACCACTACTACGAGGGACAGCCTCGAGTGTCCGAGGACGGATCTCACCCGGTTGGAGCCAAGACTGTTATTCCCACCACCGGAACATCATCTGCGACTGTTAAATCTCCTAAGATCTAAGCTAATCTTCCAGCTGGTGTGATCTGCTCTTCGTTTCAATCTCCAGCCTCCGTGTACTGGCTGGGTGCGTGTCATGGCTTATGCTTATAATTTATAATCTTAACCTCTTCATCACTTTTCGTTTCCTCTTTCTTTGCCTATCGCATGGTCTCGTTACCGTTTGCTTGCTATTTCCGACACCTTGTGTTTCATCATCATGTTTTGATGGTTTGCCATGTATGAAATGTATTCTTTGTAGATCACAACTTTCATGTTTAGGTGGTTTTCAAAATCTGCAAAGCGATATATTCAGAAGCAGACTGTACGAGCTGCACATGCAGAGTTGGGGACAAGGTGCAGCTGTTTGCCAACGTATCGATGTGGACATGAAGATTGAACAAGAGACAAACGTCCATGAACCAAATATCACGTGACGAAACGAACGAAGACAGAATGAGCCGACCGCTCGAATGAAATAGAATGTGATCTAGAACCAAACGCGTGACGCGTCAGACGCGTCGATCAATTCGGAAGGAAACGCGACACGCGTGAGACACGTCTTTTTCCTGTCATCTGTCTCATTCAACTTCAGTTCCACCTTCCTTTCTCGCTTTTACTCTATAACCCACACCATCGATTGTTCTCATTTATCGATCAGTTCAGATCTATTAACAAGATAGTCCTCTCCGAGACACTCACAGCATACCTTTCCCGTTCTATCTCATCTTCATTCCTTGAGGGTTATATCCTCTTTTGAGCCGCGCTTTCTCTCTTTTGTCCTCGTTCTTCGCTCGACGCGTCTCGTCAAAGTCTGCGATTGTCTCTGTCCGAGTCGCCTTACCTGTCAACTCGAACAAAGGGAATAAACCCCAAATCTCAACCCGTTCTGTCATCCTACCTCTATCGAGTTCTATATAAATTAGACACATACACTCGAGAACAGTCTTGGGAACCGCCTCACAATGCTTACTCGACTGGAAACTTTCAACTTCAAGTACGTTCCCTTCCCTTTGTTCCTTTCCCCATCATCACCGTTGCTCTCGGCCTCACAGTAAGGAGATCGATGAATCCTCGAGAAGGAAAATCTGACCGGCAATGCCTGTTGTTACTTGTTTAGGTCCTACCGAGGACATCAAACTATCGGCCCGTTCCTTCCTTTCTCATGTATCATTGGACCCAACGGATCTGGGAAATCCAACTTGATGGACGCGATCTCTTTCGTGCTTGGTATCAAGAGTTCTCAGCTTCGGAGTAAACAGTTGAAGGATTTGATCTACCGAGGAAGGAAACTCGCCAGAGGAGGTAGCACGATAACCGGTGCTGATGTCCTGGAGGAGGAAGACGATGATGATGATGATGAAGAGGAAGAGGAAAGTGAAGATGAGGACGAGGGGGGTAAGAAACAAAAGGGCGATAGAGGCGAGGGTAGTGGAAAGAAGGCTTGGGTCAAAGCTTTCTATCAGGACGAAACAGACCGAGAATGGGTCTTCCAGAGAACGTAGGTTCTTGTTCTGTTCCTGTCTATCTGCTCATCCTCGATGAGGTGAACGATCTAACCTGTATGCACGTATGCCCTCTGGTTACCAAAGCGTCTCGTTATCTGGCTCGAGCGAGTATAGATTGGACAGCACTGTTATCACCTACTCCCAATATAATCAAGCTCTGGCAGACCATAATATTCTTGTTAAAGCAAAGAACTTCTTAGTGTTCCAGGTATGTTGCTCGTCATGCATCTGGATGTTCAACCGACCAAAGCATTCCATCTGGTTTGTATCTGTGTGATAGTTTTGCTGAAACGAATTCGAGTGACCACATATAGGGAGATGTAGAGGCTGTCGCTCGACAGTCTCCTGCGGAGCTCTGTCGGTTGATTGAGCAAATCTCTGGGTAATCATACTCTTCATCTTTGCGTCTTCAACCAAGTATAAAACGTCATTCACTAACAGCGTATTCTTTCTGACGTTCATTCATATCCATTCTGGTCATCAGGTCACTTGAGCTAGCGCCCGCTTACGAAAAAGCAAAATCGGCACTTGACAAAGCGACTGCGCTATCAACGGAAAACTTCCACAACAAGAGAGAGATCGCCAAAGAGTTTAAAGCGTACAAGGAGCACAAGGTCGAGGCTACTAAACTCACCAAGCTTCGGAGACAGAAGGTTCCAGTTCCTTTCTCCCTTTCATCTTCAAACTGCGCTAGATCAAGGATTGACTAACACGGCATGGCTTGTTGAACGGGTTGAATGCGATTAGGAGGAAGTCATGATCCAGCATATTTTGTGGAGACTCTATCACATTCAACAGGGAATCGACAATGCTTCTGGAAATATTGTTGCTAGAAATCGAGAATTGGACAGACTTCGAGCCAATCAGGTATGTCTTGCTTTTCATCGTCTCTCCTCTTCACTGTGATACGGTCTGACTTTATTTCCCTGCCTTGATTATCACTCTTGTTCCTGATTCTTGAAGAGTACGAAGGAGAAAGAGATCTTGGATGCCCGAAGAGAGCAAACGAGATTGAAGAATCAGATTGGGGATGAGGAGCGAAACATCAAGCGCAAAGAGAAGAACATCGATCAAGAGGTAGGATCCCTTCTTTTCTTTCAATTTGTATCGACTGCTCTTCTAGAAAACATACTGATCTATCCGTTCTTGATATATCTCCATCTTACAGAATTCTCGCTTAGTGGCACTTGAAACACAGATAACACACGCCGATCGAAAAGCTCAAAACGCAGAGTCTTTGGGGGTGAAAGTTGAGAAAGACGCACAACGTCAGACAGAGAGTTTAGAGTCTCTTAGGAGGGATCTCGCTCAGGTAGAGAGACTAGCTCAGGAAGCTGCTGGTTTGTTCTGTTTTATTCTATCTCTTTCTCCTTATTTATGTTACAGTTGTATCTGTCTAATTCTAGGCATCGATTTCAATCTATACCAAAACAATGGCAACTCTAATAGATGAGCAACAAAGACTTGCCGAGCGACGAGGTCAGGCTCTAAGTGAAGCCGATCTGAATGAGTATCGTCAGCTGTTCGTCATATACTTCTCTCTGTTTCCTCTTTCCCTTTCTCTTTACTATTTGAACGAGATGCTCATCATCTCACCACTTTAATCTTTTGTGTATAAAGGAAAGCACAAGCAAGCGCTCTTCTCCCTCAAGAGCACCAACGGTTGAGTATTCTTCGAAGACAACAAAAAACTCAAAAGGAAGGCTTGGCTAGTGATGGAGAGAAGCTGAATATTTTGAAGCGGAGGAGACTTAAGTTGGAGGCGGAGATTGATGATCTGAAGGAGAAGAAGGATGTGGTGCGTCGTCTTTTGCTCCCTCTCTGACCTTCGCTTGTGACTAATGCAGAGTATGACAACCTCTGACGTTTGAACATATTTTGCGCGATGAAGGCCGAAGAGAAGGAAGCGCAGAGCGAGCAAGACCGTACCAATGCACAAGAAGCCTTGGAGAGACTCCAAAGCGAAAGAACTAGAATCAGGCAAGTTCTCCTTTCACACACTTTTCATCCTGACTCTCACTTCAATTTGTGACTCACACAATATTCTAATCCTGTTTCATCTACTTTACCACATATACCTTTATAACTGGATCTTATAGTCAACTCGAGACGGAGACCAACGAGAAGCTCACTAGCTGTTATATGAAGATCATGCGATCGAGCGCTGATAAGAAGGCTTCGGAGAAAGAGATTAGGCTGAAGGAATCTATAGCAACGCTCAAGAGAATTTTCCCAGGTGTTCATGGGCGAGTCGTTGACCTTTGCAAGCCAACTGCTTCAAAGTACAATACTGCAGTAGGTGTTGTTCTTGGTCGAAATAACGACTCTGTGGTAGTCGACCATGAAAAGACTGCCATCGAATGCATCAACGTACGCCTACTTTCTTCATTCTTCACTCATGTCTACTCGACATCAATTTTCTAATGCCTCTTTCGATCTTATAGTATCTTCGAACTCAACGTCTTGGCCAAGCGACCTTCCTTCCTCTGGACTCTATACAAGTCAAGCCAACAAATGACAAGTACCGAAACTTTACTCGAGGTGCTCGACTCGCTATCGATGTGATCGACTTCAATCCCCAGTTCGAAAAGGCGATGCAACATGCTTGTGGCAATTCATTGATCTGTGATACAATGGAGACCGCTAGATATGTTTGTTATGAGAAGAACCAGGACGTGAAAGGTTTGTTTTTCTTTCATTGTGCGCACTGTTTTGTAGAGACTCTGTTGAATTTTGGGTTCTGGTTGTCGGTTGATTCGTCTTCTGCGATAGCCGTTTCTCTCGATGGTACTGTGATACATAAATCCGGTTCGATGACTGGTGGACAGAGCCAACACGAGAAGAGATCGTTCGATGAGAACGAACTTACAGGTAAGATATCCTTCCTCTGGAAACATCTGATATTGTCCCTTCATTCTAATTTATTATTTGCCGTGTTTGTCTTGACAAATTTCCCAACAGCACTTCATCAACAAAGAGATTCTCTCATGGCTCATCTGGCTCAATTGGCGAAGGAACGACCGAAAGCCAAGTCTGATGAACATCTCGTAGCAGAGATTACTCGGTTAGAGTCTGAACTCACTATCGTCAGGGATGACTTGGTCCGTCTTTTATCTTCCGTCTCTATCATCGCAGTCTTTAAACAATTTGAAGTGAGAGGAGATTATTGATCTCGACTTTGCTTTGTGATATTGGTTGTCATCAGAGTGCCATCAACCTCCGATTGACTGGCCTTCAGGATGAACTGAGGCATGCTGAGACCGAGAGCTCAGAGTTGTCCGCTTCACTTGATGAGGTTCGTATTCTTCATATCATACATAATTTTATCTCTTCACTAATGACCCAACTCCTCCTTTGATACACAAAAACGATTCGATGAAAAAGAAACACGCTTCTCTCTCTGAAGTCGAAGTTGAGATCTCTGGATTACTCCAGACGGTGAACGCATCGGAGGATGAAGTATTTGCCGAATTCTGCGCTCGGATCGAAGTCGCTGATATTCGAGAATACGAGGAGGTTCAACTTCGGGTGGCTCAGGCTCAGTCTGAAGCTCGGGTGAAATACGAAGCTCAGATCAACCGATTACGACGCCAGTAAGACTTTTCCCTAGAAAACATGTTTCAATCTGTCACGCGAGGGCTAATTCGAATCGTTTTCAATTTTCATCTTCAAAGATCCGAGTTTGAGGCTGAGCAGCTCGAGCTTACACAGACCCGACTTCGAAACCTAACTCGATCCGCTACGACCGAGCGCGCTAATCTCACCCAGTTCGAGACTGATAGAGACGAACTCACAAGGAGCATCGATGAGCACAAACAGGAGATCCAAGAACTCTTGGCTCGGTTAAAAGATCTGCAAGATCGATTGGATGATGGAGCTCGGAAGTTTGACGATGTCAAACGGGTTGCATCCAAAGCAACGAAAACTCTGGACAAAGCTATCAAAGAGATCGGAACTTGGGTGAGTCCTCTAAGTATCTAACCTCTACATACATGATAGTCGACATATCGAGCTAATACACATTCTTCCACATAGAACGACGCCATCGAACGCTTAGGCTCTGAAAGAGCTTCGATTTATCGTCGAGCCAAATTCGAAGATATTGATCTTCCGCTTGAGAGCGGATCGCTCGACAACGTCCCAATCGAAGCTGCTGACGAGGAGGACATCCCTGATGCAATGGACGTTGATGGTGATGAGGATGAGACTCAGAGACCTCTTCAAGTCAAGGATTATGATATTCAAGTCGACTTTGATGGTCTCACAAACGAAGATAAAGAAGTGAGCTCTCAATCCGTAAGAGTTTCTTTTGAGTAAGTGACTTATCACCTTTCTTCCCTGAATCAGAATGGCACAGACGAGTATGGGGAGGAACTCGAGAATGAAGGGGTCAGACTTGAGGCGGAAATTCTTCGAGTGGCCCCTAACGCCAAAGCTGCTGAGAAGTAAGTTTTCATTGCCGCCTTCAGCCTCTGTTCAACAGAGCTCGCATATTAACAAAACCTGCTTCCTGACTCACCAGGATGGGTGGAGTCCAGGCAAGACTTAATGAGACAGAAAAGCAGGTTGATCGAGCTCGGAAGGAGTCCAGCGCTGCTCGAGAGCAATTCAACGCCATCCGAAAACAAAGGTAAGCTATCCGGCTTTTTCTTGGAGCATACTCAATCTACTAATCAACATCTCTTTCTCCTTCATCTATTAATCAGAACAAACTTGTTCCAGAAAGCGTACACTCATATTTCGGAGCGAATTGATTCCGTCTACAAGGACCTCACGAAGGGAAATGCCGCCCCGATGGGAGGAGTCGCCTATCTCAGTTTGGAAGATTCTGAGGTTCGTGCAGACTTCTTTTGATGTGATTTTACTCATATGCTCATTCTGTCTACCCTGGTTGGCAAAACAAAATTCTACCTTTATAGGAGCCTTACCTAGCTGGAATCAAGTATCATGCCATGCCACCTATGAAACGATTCCGAGACATGGACCAACTATCTGGTGGAGAACAAACCGTAGCCGCACTGGCGCTGCTGTTTGCAATTCATAGTTTCCAACCTGCTCCGTTCTTCGTGTTAGATGAGGTGGACGCAGCGTTAGACAACACGAACGTCACTAGATTGGCTAGGTATCTACGAGAACACTCCTCGGAATCCTTCCAATTCATTGTTATCAGTCTCAAAGAGTTCGTTCTCATCTTTCCGCTCTCCGTTTCGTTGGATTTCCCTGGCTTACATCTCCTCAATACCTTCCCTCCTTTCTGATTCGGAATGAAAACACTCAACCTTCTTGCAGTGCGTTATATGAGAAGTCAAACTCTCTGGTCGGAATCTACAGAGATCAGGACGTCAACTCCTCCCAATCGCTAACCCTGGATCTCCGTTCGGTTCGTTCCTATCTCAATTGCTGTTCCTTGGTTTATCCTAATTGAGCAGCGTATCTTCCGGGAACAGACACTAACTTGTCGAATTTTCTTGTCCGTATTTAACAGTACGAGGAGTAGAGTTTTGCTCTCCTTCTGTCTTGTGTCTCCTTTACTTGTCTCGTTTACTTGTCTCGCACACACAAACATACATATATATGTCTGTATCAACCTAACTCTACATCTGTTCGGTCTTCTGAAGAAGATAACGCATGCACATTATAGTGCACGAACATTTGTTTGTCTGCCTACGTACTTATCTTGTTACCTTTCGTGTTCTCTCTTCTCTTCTCTCTTCTCTTCTCTCCTCTCTTCTCTCCTCTCTTCTCTTCTCTTCTCAGTCTCTCTGATATCCCTAGTTTTGATCTGTTGTACTATGAATTTGATTCGATGATACTTGATTTCCCCTTCAAACATACAGACAAAAGCTTTGAGAAGTCTTTCGGGTTTCTCGAATCACCGTTCCCTTTCTCTTCTTTTCTTTAACTTTTCTCTACTCTTTACGATTTGCGTGTACAGTATCCCGTTGATGATGACTAACCCGGGCGTTCTTCGGTCGAGTCGGTGGATTCACAGCTCGTTTCATCTGGATTCGAAAACTTCTTAAGTATACATAACAATGTCCAACCTATGGAACAGAAGAGAACAGGGAACAGAGAAGATGTAAATACAGACATAATCGTTTGGTTCTGTAAACTGATATCACAAGCTCGAAAGACAAACTTATGATGGAACAAGACAATAGAGAAAGGAAAAAGAGAAGACACGTGTATGGCTGGCTGAAAAAGAAGAGAGAGATAGAGAGAGAAAGAGCTGGCCTAGAGATGAACGAAACAAAGATGTTTAGGTGGCGACCGAGGTCGCTGTGGCTACTGCAGCGGCTGCTCGGCTAGCGGCGATAGCGGCCGCACCTGGGTAAAACCAAGTGACAAGGGCGATGATGAAGTAGACGACGATAAGAATTAAACCTTCCATATAGTTCGTCTTGTCGTCCTGGATAGCGTAGTTGACGATTAATACAGTGATAAACAAACAAGAGACTTCAAACAGATCGAACTTCATTGTCAAGGGTTGACCGATCGCCCAGGCGAGCAGGACCAACGTCGGGATGACAAACAGCGCAATCTGAATGGATGAGCCAACCGCAATGGAGAGCGAGAGGTCGATTTTGTCCTTGATGGACACCATCACCGCAGTGACATGTTCCGCAGCGTTACCGACGAGGGGCAACAGGATCAGTGAGACGAACTCTCTGCTGATGTTTCCCGACTCGGTCATTCCGTCGATCGAGCTGACCAGCCACTCGGCGGTGACACCGGTGATGGCGGTAACGACTAGGAGCATTGTCAAAGCCTGGTAAGCCGTCAGCTTTGGAACTTCGAGCACTTCTTCCTCTTCGATGGCTTCTTCTTTTGAGGTAACAATGTTGGAGCCGGCCTCCTGATCAGTCTCAGCGTCCGGGTCGGTATGACCAGAGACGGACCCTCGGCGGGTTCGCTCGGCCTGGCTGCTCGCAACGGACGAACCGGAGGATGAACTTCCAAGGGATGGCACCCAATGTGGTCTCGGAAATACCCGGGGCCCAGGAGGAAGGGGACCTTGAAGGGCGGGAGGCGCCTGAGATTCGAGCTTTCGTCGTTGGAACGGAGTGACCGTTTTGAAAAGATATGCATGAGTATAAAGCTGAAAAGTGAGGTAGCCGGCATAGACGATTAAGAGCAAGAAGGCGGTTCCTCGGCTGATGGAAAGAAGCTCCTTGAGTTCTTTTCCTTTAGGATCGGCAAAGGTATCTTCTCCGAGACTAAAGTGATACGCAGTGGGAATGATGATGGCGGCCATGGAGATTCCCAACAGACTGATATTCAGTTGGGCGGCCCGGACACCGTAGCCTTGTTCGTGAAAGCGGACACCTCCCGCAACGAAACAACATCCAAGGACGAGAAGAGTGTTTGAAAGAATACTTCCAAGCATCGAGCTTCGGACAATATCGAGCTCTCCTTTGACAAGAGCTAAGATGGAAATGAGCTGAAAAGAGAGAAAGAGCCGAAATTAGAGGTTGATGCAGACGAAACAAGAAAAGAAAACGTTCAAGCATACCAATTCGACAGCATTTCCAAATGTGGCGTTCAAGAGACCACCCAAAGATTGACCGACTCGAAGACTGATCTCCTCTGTGGCAAATCCAAGAAGGGATGCGAGGGGCACGATAGCGAGGAAGGAGGTCACAAAGACGAGCGTATCGGATTGATGATGGCTGAATGCAAAGTGACAAGCCCAGGACACGGGTATGAAAACCAGCTATGAAGAGAAATAAACTCGACATCAGTAAGTGAACGATCGGCAGTATGTACACAACAAAGCATGGGAAAAGAAAGAAACTCACCATGACATTGAGCCAAGAGGCGGTGATGACGTTTTTGAAGGCCACCTTCCAGGTCAGGCCAGCGTCGCTCGCTCGTTTCTTTTCAGGCACGAGCAAAAGCTCCCTGATGGGTGGCCTGCTGGTTTCTGCCGGGGTTCGAGCTCCTGCAGGGAGAGGCAGACCTTGCTCCTCCTTACCGATCGAGTTGAACGAATTAAACCCGGGATGGTGGGTAAGAGAGTGTGGGTTCTGGTTGGAAAGCTGACCAAGTCCACCGGGCTTCATCCATCTCGCGCGGACGAAGGCAGAAGGATCGGGAGCGGTGGGAGCTTTTCTGATGGCCGGATAAGGCTCGTCCGAGGTGGGAAACTCTTCGTACGTCTCTGGGAGCGACTGATTCGACCGGACGAGATGCAACCCAGAAAAGTCGGACTGGGCTTTCTCACCGAGATCACCTTCGTGTGGGTGATCGTCTGATTGTCTAATTGGAGGACAGGAAAAAATAGAGTAGGGGAGCCTCGGTATAGGTGGCTCGAGAGAGTCTTCTCCGAGCTCCGCGCTCGGTGCACTGGGTCCATGCTGAGAGGATACGTTTTGGGTATTGATGGTAGGTACGGTCGAGGGTGAAGAGTGATCCATCGGTTTTAGGATGTGTGAATGGATGGGTATGAATGCAAGTGAGAGAGAGGATTTGCTAGCACGAGCGATCGTGTGAGATGTGAGATGGAAGTTGGGAAGGAACAACGAGTGGCGATAGGAAAGAAGGTCGCACAAGAAGCTTCAAGTTATCTAAGCTAGACGAGACAGGATACCGCGAGGGGCTATGCAAGATATGCCCTAAAGAATCGGTCAGGTCCGGTGTGCCTGATACGCAGCTCGCGACATAATCTCTTGGCAAGACTGCGGAGTGTACAGTGGATGAAGCTCATTCTTGTAGTTCAGCAAGCACGTGTATTCTATCGAATCGCATGGTCGGTCGTATGCGATTCTTACTGATCTTTCTATCTGGGCGGTTGGTCGGTTGCGTGTATGTATCCATCAAGTATCTGTCTTGGAATCGATGCAGACGAGAACGAGTGTGAGTCTGAGTGAGGAGATTGTGGGTTGTTATGCTATGGGTGTGTTCAGTTGTCACTGAATCTTTATTGTATCTCCGTGTCGATGGGTGGGGACATAAAAAGTGTGTTACGTACAACACTGTTTGTCTTTGAATGGTTCAAACATATAAACATATGAATTTGGACAGCAGTTGAACGTTATGTTTGAATTCGCAGCCCAGTAGGTATCTGGTTCCCTCTATCGATTAATCAGTGTCTAGGCATGTGGTACAGTTCTCAAGTCTGGTCGTGTCTGGGTGTCTCTGAGAATATCTATGTTGGCTGCAATGACTTGATGATAACGCTTAAGACGTAGGGCGATAGATGGACTGTAGAGTACGGCATGTCTGATCACTCAACGACATATGGCTCTCTATCTGTGATGAGCTTACCTACCCTCTACTCTCGCTGTTCGTTCTACATCATCATTTGATTTTGGCGTCAAGGTCGGAACATGTTTCATCTGCCTGATTTATTTCTGAATGATTCACGAAGCTCTCCTACATACTTCAAACAAACTTCTTTTCATACTCCAAGCACTGTTTAGTTTATCACTTGTGTAAGAATCCTCACGTCACCGTCGAAGGCAAGACGGTCTTGAAGAAACCCTTCGATTGAGTGATCTTATCGAAGCAAGCATGTCAGGCAACTCGCTTAGTCATCGATGGATAATTCCGTCGATGACGCTCATCATTTCACTGACCGATCGAGCGAACAAGAATTCGCCCATACCAACTCCTCGACATCACTTCTTCATCCGTTCTGTGTCCTCAGGTCATTGACACCTCATGGCACAGCACACAATGCCACTGCATAGCACTACGACTACGGCGAGCAATCCAACCGTTGCTGCCGCTGCAGCGACCACTACGTTGTCTACCTTGCTTTCCGGTGCACCTTCGGGGATTACCAAACATCTGCTCGGCTTTCCCTTCGGTCAGTATTCTCAATTTTTTCCTTTCCTTCTCTGATCTCATGCATGTCTCTTGTTTCTTGAGGAGTCTTATTCTCTTTTTTCATCCTCTTGCAGACACTCTCAAGACAGTACTTCAGACAGATTCTCATCAAACATACTCCGGCCGGTTTCCCGCTATTCAAGCCCTTAGAAAGACGGTCTCCCAGCATGGGATCCCCGGCCTCTACCGGGGTGGTAGCTTGCCTTGTCTCGCATGGACTGCCACAGATGGCATGCTCTACAGCGTCCTCTGGGAGGCCAGGCGAAGGCTCTTTGCAGACGGTCACTCCACATGGACAGAATCAGCAGAGAATGGCGAAGGCAGAAGGCTAAATCTTAAAGGTCATCTGGTGGCGGGCAGCATAGCAGGGTTATCAGTGTGAGTGTCGATCGTATCTGCCGCTTCCTCTCTCTCACACTGCGTGATGGCGTTCGACATAACTTCTTCTTTTGCTAAATGTCGGCTGCATCTTCCTTGTTCTCAACCTTTAATTAGATCTCCATTCACTCATCCCGTTGATGTTTGCAAAGGTAAGTTTTTGGGTCCATACACTCTTGATTTCTTCTTATCTGATCAGAATGGTTGTTTTGTGATCGTCGGGGTTACCCTCCGTCCTCTGTTCGCCTTTCGTAGTCAAACTTCAGAGCCAACTTCGGATGTCATCAAATCCACCCTCGTTCTCGTTCACTTCCCATCAGACATCGTCTTTTTCGACTTCGAGAAATACCTTGTTCACCACCAGATTGCCTATCGTACATCCATCGTGTCCTCCGTTTCCCCTTCAGTGCCAACCCGTTCGTTCGACTGGAACTGCTCCCGGTTTCAGCTCCTCCTCCCTTCGTCTCCCTCTTCGACCCATCTTCCCGATCAAGCCGCAGTCGGAGGTCAAGTTCACTTCCCCGTGGGATTGTTGGTCTAAAGTTGTCGAGGCGAGAGGCCTAAGGTCTGGACTGTACAAAGGGTTTGGATGGACCTGCCTGATGAGAACAGGCATGGGTGGCATGTTCTGCACATACGAAGCCTTGCTGAGAGCGACTGAGCCAATAAAGATTCCTGGCCCAGTCAGAACTTTTCTCTCCGGTTCCATAGCGGCTCTCCTGTTCTGGACCGTCTTTCTCCCTGGTATGTCTTCTCATTTTTCTTACCCTTATGAATTCCCTTCATTTGGCGTGCTCATCCTCCCGTTTCTTATAATTGAATGTCTCACATAGCGGATGTAATGAAATCCAAGATGCTTGCAGACTCTCACCTCCACCCCAAACATCTCACGTCAGCACATGCCATCAAAACTGTCTGGCTCGAAGGCGGAAAGAAGGTGTCAGCCTTCTGGCGAGGCGGAGGAGCTGTGGGTTTCAGGGCCGCTGGAGTAAATGGTGAGTGTGCTTTCTTTGTCCACTCTTTCAGCACTTTGACGTCTTTGCCGTGTCTGATTTGCCTCTGTCTTCTCACAAATATCAATGATTCGATAGGTGTCGCATTACTTGTTTGGGAAGCCGTTATGCGAAACACTGGAAACGACACATTTTCGTAGAGTATGTTTCTCTCTTCATATAGACTATTTGCATTCGTTTTGGCCTGTGCTTTTCTCTATCTTTTTCTATTTCTCATTCTTAACCCCCTTTGCAATTTTCATCGACAATCTCATTAACATATCTTCTCAAGCTCCTAGTTTTTCGAAAGTTCCGTTCCTATGTCGTTCAATCTAGTCTTTTTCATCTCTGAACCATCTGTCTCTGATCTTCATTCAATGACAATCTCTATTCTTTATATATCCTTCCTTATGTCTGTTCCTCTTTTTCTTTCCCCTTTGTTAGCCATAGATTTATATTCATTCGTGCATATGTGTTCACACTGCTCCTTCCCTTCCCCCCTCCTCTCCAATCTTCTATCTCTGTCTCTATCTCTGTTCTAGTTTTACACTCTCAAATCTATCCAGCGCTCCTCCTTTCTCTTTCCTCTTATCAAGAACATATCTGTATATCTATTTGTAGCTATAACTAATCAATCAAACCCAAATATTGAATATTGTTTACCTTCCCTCTCTTTCGATTATTCATATATTATCATCTTATCTTGACAGGTCTCCTCTCTGTTTGCATAACTAGAGATCAAGACATAGACAAAAAGGATTCGATACACTGGTCGAATGGAATCGAGATTCAAGTCTTTGCACACAATTAAGTTTATAACCCAAGAATAGGAAGAGGAAAGAGAAGAGAGAGGAACAAGGACAAGCAGAGGTGAAGATCTACACCTCACATCTCGAACTCGACCGGAATCCCATAGACCACAGGAGCAGCACCCGTCAGGTATTTGAGTTTACACACATCCCTTGATGCACCAACCGCTTCCGCCAGAGTTCGCCCCCTGTTAGTCTCTTTATCCTTGCCCTTAGAAATCTCGGTTGCGACAGAGTTCAATATGATGGTTGGTTTCGATGTCTGCCTTGAAGCGCGATTCGCAATACCGTTTCCGTCTTTAAGTGTGAGTTTGCTACCATTGGTAGCTTTACCAGTATGACCGTTCGAGGTGAAACCTGGCGCCGAGGAGGAGGAGGTGGAAGATTGAACAAGAGAGAGAACGTGTTCGGAGAGTCGATCTATGTCCTTGTCGGTCACGTCCCATAGGTTGCCTATCACTGTTGGGCTTTTGAATTCAAATCATCAAAGTATGCCATCGCTGATGAGAATCATTGAAAAACAGGAGGCAAAGAAGAAGGGGCAGATGATGATAGAGAAATATAGAATGTACTCACCAACCAGCCAACATATAGTTCCAAGGCGTCCCGTTTCTATCAAACTCTCCGTAATCTTTTAATTGACCGGACGAACAACCCCAGAGCATGACGCTCGCGCACCGTTTGAGGGATCTGATTCTGTGTGACCGAATGTATTGCTCGGCCCCTCCATGTCCGAAGTAGCTATTAATAAGGAAAAAGGTTCCAGGTACGTATATTTCCGTTCGTTAGCACTTACCGCCGCGACGATAAGAAAAGCCGAACAAATAGGTGAGAAAGAGAAACTCACACAACAATATCCATTGTGGAGAGCGCGTTGACGACTTCTAACTCTGTGGGCGGTCTCCCAACAATTCCTCTCCATCCGAGTTTGTCCATTTTTTGAACCCAAGATGTAAAGTAAGACTCCGTCTTCCCTAAATCTCCACTCGGATTGAGGATGTAAAATCCTCGTTTGCCATTCAACGAGAACGAGAATGAATCTGTTTCTTGACTTTTGGGTATAGCTTGAGATGGTGAGGAGCAAGGCGAGGAGGGAGGCAATGACAGTCGACTGGGCTTGTGAGATTTTGATATCAACTTAGGGGCGTCCAGAGTGAGGGCTTTCATTCCTAGCATAGGTGTTCCATCGTCTTCTTCTTCTTCTTCGTCATCTTCTGAGCCGGGCGAACGCTCGGACCGACATTTCCGGAGCAAGAGTCGGTCCTGTATGAAAGCTATCGAGGGGACTCGACTGACTGATCGACCACGAAGAGATTTGATGGATTCCCATGGGAGAGGCTGAACCTTTCGGTCCAACACAAGGAATGTATGGTGTGGAGGTTCGGTCAGATCAGACGGTAAAATACTCTTTGGTTGTTCGATTATCTCGAGAAGTTCTCGTAGTTTGAGAACCATCTATTTGAAAATACGAAGAAGTAAGCAAGACCCCCCTTCAATTATTTGAGCCAGTTAAAAGGCAAATAGAGAACAAATTCAAGCTTACTTCATCGACATCTAATTCTGCGACAGCAACTTCGACCCCGTGAACCTGATAAAGATCCAAGATAAAGTACACTAGGTCTTCCAATTCCTCATCGCGACTAACCGAAGGAAGGGTGGCGAAGCAGAGTAGTAGTTCATCGTCGATATGGATTTTGGAAGCTTTCTTTTTGTCGGAAGCAGTGAACATGCTTCCGTTGAAAATCCGTTCGAGTCCTATTCGAAATGTATTCAGGGCTTCGGGAGTGTGTCGGCCAGGCGGGTTGAAGATTGACTATATAACGCGCGCATACGTACAATGTTTTTCCCATTAAACCATGATCATAGCCAGTTGATGAGAAGAACCGTCGACGAACCTTAAAAGCGCCCAACCAGCAGAACTCCACGTTCCCCAGGAGTTCCTCCATCCGCTTGTCAAGATCTCTCCGCATTGCCCACCAGGCGGCCCTGCCTTCCCTCTCTTCAATCTCCTTAGCTTGTCTACCTGTTTCCTTACTCTGATTCACAATATCTTCCAACTCTTCAATTGCATCCGTAAATGAGAAGTACTCTTCTTCGTCCTCTCGTTTTCCATGTCGGTCAAGAGGAAGTGAAAAGAAGATAGGCGAAAGACCGGTGCGATGTCGAGTAACAAACAATTTCGTGAGATCCTCGGTAACCGTAATATTGACTACAGACCAGTTTTTAGGCAAAGGAATAGCCAAATCCAGCTTGTATAGAGGTTCATGTTGGTATCGTTCGGCGACTTCAGACCAGTAAACGTCATCTCCGTCATGGAATGGTACCTCTTTGGCTTTGACAACCATTGCAGCAGAGGTCGAATTCTCGGAGAACACAGGCCAAATAAGGTCATCCCGAGGTGCTTTTGATTTGGATTGTATAGCCTCGAGAAGTTCATGTCGAAGCGTCGTAGCTGAGTTATGATCTTCAGTTCCGATGTATAAACGTCAAATCCTGAATTGTCTTTCATCAAGTTGAAATTATGAGGAACTCACCAAGCAGCCAAGCAGTTTTGATTGTTAATGAAGAGGGATCCTGTCCTAGAGCAGTCTTATACGCTCGTAACAAGCTTAACGACAGACAAGCGTCCCTAGTCTGTTGCGCCTGAGCATGAGCACCTTTTTTGAGAAGAATCTGCTCATATGCTTTCTCTGCCAGGGTGATTACTTGGTCGGCAGTCTTTCGAATTTTTGCGTGAACTGAAGACCCGTTTGTGGACGTTCCCATTGGCATGGAGATCACTAGGAAAGAAGGGTTATAAATGTAAGCTCTAAAGTCATCAGATCAAGCAATTCCACGTATAAATATCAAACTCACAAGACTCTGT
The DNA here is from genome assembly GCA_014825575.1 of Phaffia australis. Lineage (NCBI taxonomy): Eukaryota > Fungi > Basidiomycota > Tremellomycetes > Cystofilobasidiales > Mrakiaceae > Phaffia > Phaffia australis. The sequence continues at coordinate 40,957 of MVAH01000052.1, read as the reverse complement.
CAACGAGCACAAAGCCAGATCGTTCTTGAAGTCTTCCAAAACTTTGAAGAACGCAGTTCGAGCTTGATGACTAAAACGGTTATACTACACTTCCGCAAAGTAAGACGTCAGAGCGCCACACTTGGAGGAACTTGATGAGCGAGAGTGGGCGGCAATCTTACCTGCGTTTGTATTCTTGGGGATAGTTGTTCTAATTGATCCTCTAATTGACGGATGGAAATACCTTCTATGGTCGTAGGTAGAGTCTTCACAGTGAGGACTAGTTAAGATAAGAATTGGCTTGTCAATTTTTGTAGAATGCTTGGATTTTCTGCAAACCAGACTAACTCTTTTGGCTCAACAATAGCTCAAATAGTGATGCATGAAGTGGTTCATCTCTTTTCGAAACAGAGGAACGTCGACTTGAAAAACGTCGATAGGTAAGTGACGTTTTATTGAGGCAAGAATGAAAAGTTTCACTATATTTACCTAGTCTGAATCGGATTTTCCTCATTGAACGAATTATCACAAGATTGCAAAACCTCGAGCCCCTCGTCATATGATGCAAGGGCATCCTCGGGTTGGCCTCCAAGCGCTCGAAGGCGGCCTTCAATATAAGCAACCTCTGCATAATCCGCTCCACATGTCTGCATCAAATGGAAATTGGATCTCAGTTCATATCTGATTGAACAACCGGTCCGGCAATGAAAATGATCGAAGTAAATCTCACTGTCATAGATCCCAATTGCGCTTCGTCTAACAAGAGCCGAGCTTGGTCTATCTGTCCGATATAAAGTTGGACAGCAGCCTTTTTGATTAGTGCACGATTGGCCAAGCCCTTCGAGTCGACTGCTAAGGCGTAGTTTTGCGCTTGCTGCAGGAGGAATTCGGTATCCCTAGATGTGCCACGTTGAACGGTGGTAGACGAAAAGGTGAAGAGACAGTCAAGTAATCCCTAGAAAATTTGCAAACATTGTGTAAGTTTAACATCTCATTTTTCGAGCGAACTCATATGTGCGCTCAAACGTCTTACTTCTGAGATTCTCCATGATAGTCCGCCGATTTGCAATCGAGACGATGGCACAGATTTGGATGCATTCACTCGAGAGTCTGCTGAAGGCTGAGACGCTGGATCAACTGGAATCTCCGGTTTCGCGACTTGAAAAGGGTTTTCCGTTTCAGTAGTGTCCTCCAATTCCTTGTTCGTGATCACAGCATCGGGTGCTTTGGGCGAGACTCGCGCAATGTTATCTGCAGCTCTTGTCCAAAGACGATGCGACTGAGCGAGACTTGATAAAGCGGTTGCAAAGTCATTCTTGAGAAATGAGATGAAGAAGGAAAAATAGAGATGGGGAAATCTAGTCAAAATATTTCTATTGATTTAGCCAAGCTATGATTTACACAGATTTACAACGAACCTTGGACTTTTGGATCGCAGCAGCAACCATGAGTGCAACAGCAGCACGTTCTAATCTTAATGACTTGTCTCGGACTCTCGATGACCCTATTTTCTCCTCTATTATCATGCTTGAGTCGTCAACTGCTCTTTGGTAGGTCAATAGACTGCAATCGATGGACGATCCAAACGGAGGGTGTAGTTTATCAGTAGAATTCGGCTGTATTCGAGCTTGCAAACTTATATCAGCTTACCCTTCGTTTTCATCTCCTTCGCTCATCAAAAAAAGGGCGTATCTTAAGAAAAAATCAACCTTCACCGCTGAAGACACGACTACCTTCAATCCGAGCAAGCTCATGAAGTTGATTGTTGATGTGAAAGTTGATCTAGCACGTGAACTCTTTCCTAACTTGGTGTATGATGCTCCAAGATGGCCAGATGCAGTAACAAACACTGTAACATACGGAAACCAACCGCATCAATGAAATCAACACTAGTTTGAACAAAGGGTTCAGTCTTAGACGCAAGGAACAGACCATCGAGCTTAGAAGCATCTCCCTTAGTGATTTGGCGAATGATTCTTAGATGCTGAATTTTGACAAGCGTATGTCCAAGCATTCCCAAGAGACTTGATGTCATTTCTTGAAGATGAATCATGTCAAGTGTTGCATGTCTTCAGTCGTATGTATAATGGATTAAGAAGTAGCCGGAAAGTTGTGAGATAGGACACACCTAAAAGAGATACGAGCTGATCGACTTGATCTATCGATCGAGCTTGGACAGGAGTTTGATTAAGCTCCTTGGACGTTTTCACTTGTGCCACTACCTTCGATCTTGAAACAACTCCTAAGACCGTAAATGATGTAAATGACGGTAAGTTCGAGCTCCTGAGAAATCGGGTCCGAAGACAAAGAATTTATCTTACTTCTTGTGGAAGTGACTATACAATGAAACCAGAAGTTTGTTAGAAGCTCCACTACGCAAATTCAATCAAATATCCACACACTCACCTGGAGCTTTTCTCGGAGGTGAAGATCCCTTGGTCTTCTTCAAACCATTTGAACTAGCCTGTCTGGTTCGAGGTTGCCTCACAGATTCTGTCAACGTTTGGGCTTGGGCCTGCGCTTGCGTCTGTTTTGGCTGCCTAACTATATCTGTGATCCTATCCTCAGCTGATAATATCGACTTGAGCTGTTTAGCAGCGGTAGATGAGTGAGAAAGAACCAAACAATCGCCCGCTCGAGTGCAATAGAAGTAAATACTAGTCCAGAGATGATGTACCGCTCGGTATTGGGGAGCAAATCGCTCGAGGTTCGAATCCGCTTTGAAGTCCTATATGATGTTATAACACGTGAGATAGAGCGTATCGACTCTCTGCAAATTTCTAGATGACTCACTGTTAGTTGTGCCAGCACGTCCACATCTTTTGTGATGGAATCGATGTCATGCCCACCGTGAACAAAGCACCCAACCTGAGCTACAGTCGCGAGGACCCTTTAAGTTCCAAATTGAGTCGATTTATGTCAGCAAAGAATACTTCCATCATCAGAATTTGGACCAACAGCTGGTTGTTCTATAAAAACATCAGAAAGACAGACAAACCTAAGCCTTCTAATAGGGTATATATCTGCTTCGTAGATGTTTAAAAGATCTTTTAACATCCTTCCTACAACTCTGCCAACCTCTTCTGTTTCCAAAGAACCCATCATGACTTTCAATTGCCATTCTCCGAGAGCACCAAGGACATCCTTGGTCAGCGATTCTCTCAAAACAGTAACGAGGGAAACCTGTTCAGCTGGAAGTTTGAGATCGAACGTTGCTTGGAGAGTGAGGCGATGTATCAGATTCGCCGACACTATAGATTGTGGAAGATTAAAAAACTCAGATACAGGTTTGGTACTGGCGAATGTCGAGAGTTCTGTCATGAATGTGTTTGGAAGGGTTCGGACGGCAGATACAAAGGCCTTGTTGGCATTCTATGCAGTTCAATTCCAGAGAGGATCGAAAATCAATCATGTTGTTCAAAACAAAATTGTCAACATTTTGTGAGATTGTTGCAACCATACTTACCTTGAAATCTCCACTCTTGTTTTGACAGCTTCCTAGCAACTCCCACTTCCGACTCATGCCGTTCCTCAATCCAGTCCAAACTTCTTCCTTTCCAACATCATCAAGTGTTCCGATCAAATCCAACGCTTCTTCTCCCGATTTACAACCTATCTCTGCAAGACCGACAGCCTGTGAGCCTTCACCAATCTTGTAAAGCCCACCGGCACAATTGTAAGCCGTTCCAGATATACATCTAGATAAGTTTGCACATTCCAACAAAAGTGATTTTGAAGAAGGAAGCGAGTCCAGTATTGTGCGGAGATGAATGGCGCGGTTCAAGTGATGAATTGTTGGAGCATGTGTGTTGATTTCGGTTGGGGATAGAGTCACACGAGCTAGAAAGAGGAGGGTATCGACTGAGGAGGCTATAAAATCGATCAGAACCCTATGGATAGTTTGCCTCTCTGACTCATCACCTTCGCCTTTGTTTACAGTCGGAAGAGTCAGACACGCTCGGGCAAGCAATTCCACGCCTTCGACGAGATTGATGACCGACTCCTCGGCTGGATTCTTCTTGTGTTTAAACCGAGTGATAAATGCTATACATTGTCTTCGAAACCTCTCGACCGTTTTGTAAGCTTTATCGAGACTTTTGACGTCGTGTGTTCTACAGAGTGCCTTGAACAGAGGTAAAATGGAAGCGCTAGATGAGAAAAGCTCGCTGGAAGGTGTTGACGCGGTTGTTGGCGTGCTGAGTCGAGAGTCTGTATTACATGTCAAAATGGGAAACTCATCAGCGACAAGTTTTGATGTGCACTCTATAGAAAGGGAAAGCCATGGGAGACGTACCATCGTCAGTTCTGAACAACTTAGCAATAAAGGCCGTCTCTTTCATCATTTCTGCCAATACAATGGCAACCAAAACACCATCCTCTTCAATGTTGTTCTTTTCCTGCTCGGCTATGTCGTCTGTTCTTTCGACTAGAGACATCCTCTCGATCCCCAATGTCCCCTCGCATGTGTTACTGCCCACGGAGGGCTTTTTCAGTATGTCAGCAATGGCAGTCAGACTAACCAGGTCGCCAACTTTAGCAGCAATCTTTCCCCAGAGATCAACCAACCTCTCCCATTCTCTCCCCGCAAATCCACCTTCCGGAACCCAGAAACTCTGCAGGTGATTCATGAGCATGCGAAGCTCATACAGAGCTACTTTCATACCTTCCTGACCTTCAGCATCTCTCAGGAAGATTTGTACACTTCGAAGCGCCTGGTCCCAAACTTTTCCTTGTTTGAGAGAAGGTAATAATTGAGGCATGAGTTCGAGTGAGATTGTGCGCAACCGGAATAGCGTTTCAGAGGATGTTGACCCATGAGGACTTGGAGGTGAGAAGAGCACGTTGAGGAGTTGCAGTATATTAGGACTAGGAATGGGAGATCCCTTCAAGTGAACGAAAAGTGTCTCGTTTGATTGAAGAAAGCTCTGTATAGCCTATATTACGTTGAATGATAAGGCTGATCAATCTTTGGGCCTGGGAAAAAATAATTCATGCAGTCAAGTAAAATCACTCACGTCGAGTGCTCCAGGATGAGAAGATTGGCCTGCTATCACCCCCGTCAAGCTTGTACAAATCCATGCGGAGAGCGTGCTTTTTATATCATCATCCAGCTTTTCTATTGGATCCTCAACTTTAGGGAACGTAATGAATTGCAAAGCAGCAACCCAATCCTGTGTTTTTTTGACGGTCGGCGTACATGGTGTATCCATAGATATAGGAGATATCTTATTGGCAGGTGTGGTTGTCCTTGACGAAGGAGTTCTTCTGGTAGTCTTCTGCGCTTCAGCAAGCTTCGACTTGGGAACTTCGAATTTTGGCAGAGGGGTATGTGGGTACATATCGATAAGGACGGAGTAGAATGTTTCGACTATCGAGACGGACAGACCTCTCTTTCGCGGTCAGAGAATGTTTTAAAAAGTTCAGCGATCGTGCCCATATGTTTGTCAAAGCCATAAGCTCAGAGAAGAGGACTCGTACCAGATGCAGCGCGTTGCACCTTGTTAACAATGACACAGCAGCTTTGGCCAACGCAACTTTTGCGGTAACACATGGGCCTTGACAAACCCGCTCAAGCGAGATCGCTGCGCACGTTGCCAAAGCCTCAATCTCATCCTTCGAAATTGAGATGGGTTCACTGGAATCTGTTGTGGATGCCGGTGCTAATGCAGTAATAGCTTCGGGTGAATGGGGGACGTTCTTTCCAGTCGTCAACGATCTAGCTGGCTTTCTTGCTGGTGTTTTGAATACTAATGGTGTAGCTTTGGGATTCGGTGTTCGAGAAGAAGAGGAAAGAGAGGGCGAAGACAATGTTACAGCAGGCTCTTTCCATCCAGACTGAATTACCCGTTGGAGGGCAGCTAGAGAAGCATTGACCATCCGCATCCCGAACCGAACTGCGTCATCAGTTGGAAGAGGCTCGGGAAGATTTCCTACCTTTGTGGATATAGATCTTGATCTGACAGTCGCCGTTCGGTTTGGAAGGACAGGGGTCGTTTTTGGTCTTGCAGATCCCGGGGTTCTGGTGGTAGAAGTAGTGACAGTGAATATCGTCGAGAATGATAGTATTGAAGAAGACGACGATCCCAAAAGGTTCACTAAGTTAGGCAGGATCTCTGTTGAAACAAGATTCGAATGGACATCTTCAACTGCAGGAAAAGCTGAAATTGAAGCCAAAATATTGTCCAGGGATGACTTCGAGGGAGCTGATGAGCTCGCCGAAGAACCGGTGGTATTTGATCTAGGTGGCATGGTAGTTGACCCCGGCTTCTCGGTTGAAATATCTGACTTGAGCGTTCATAAAGATCAACATGGACCTCAGGTAGAGAAGGAAAAGAAAGACAGTCGCGTCAGTGATAAAGCTGTACATACACGTGATTGACGCCATAAACACGTGATTCGTTTTCGACGCGCCTGATTTCCTTCGCGTTTTGTTTTTCAGAACCAACAGGAAAGAACACACGCTTTCCAGAAGCATCAATCTTTCTCACAAGATCATACAACCCTCAAGCAAGCGACATGATTGAGAATCCGGTTCGTATGACTGAAGAAATATTGCTGCTGATTCAGAATTCAAGGCCTTTGTATCAGCTTCATTAGATATGAAACTCACTCCTCATGTGTTTAAATTCCTACAGACTACGACGGTTTCGCGTCTTCCAGTCCTTAATCGACCACCATCATCCCCTGTTAGACCTCCTCCCGTATCCTCCAGTTCAGTATCGAGTCAACTCGCTCCGAAACGAAAGAACATCTCTGATTCATCTCTATCTACTGCTGGCCAACCTCCGTCGAAACGGCCAACCCCGTCAACTAGAACCTCCTCTGCTCCCTCTTCCAGATCGGGCTCTTCGACAACGACGACTACCCGATCGGTATCTGCTACTCGAAAACCGCTATCCAGTACAAGCACTGTTTCAAACAGGCCGGGAGCAACAACTCGTTCAGCAAGTGCTGCTATCACTACTCCCAGTACATCCGCTGTGGGAAGAAGGGCGCCCATTCCATCGAGTAGTTCGGGAACGCCTCAAGTAGGGACTAACAGATCTATCAGTTCAACCGGTTCGGCGGGATCGATCAGACCATCAAACTCCGTTAGTAGGGGGCTAAACATCAATAAAGCTCCAACGATAAATCGAAGTGGAACAGTCTCTCCTGATTTCATCGTTCGTCCTTAAGATGACTATCCTACATCTTGCCGTCAGATGAACAACAGTCGCTCAAGTTTACCATCTTGCTTTCTATCCTCGTTTATGATTTGTTTAAGGAAACTAATGGACGACTGGCAACAGTAGAGAAACAGATGTTCAACATGAATGAACTTCTCGCCTTAGAGAAGTCAAAAAGTAAGTGTCAATAGTCATAATTTCCCTTGTGATTCCATGCTTATAAGCCTTTTTACATCAATCTGAATCAGTCATGAACCTGGAAACTGCGCAATCAACGCTCCAAACTCAACTTGCTCAAAAGTCTACAGAAGCGGCTACCGCCAGATCTCTCTCTCTCCTGAACGAAGAACTTCTACGCGACAAAGCTGCTCGAGAGCGCGATTTGGCTTGTCTTGAACGAGAGCGGGAAGAGAACAGCAGACTTCATGAAGAACTCAGGAAAAGTAGAGAAGAGGTGAAGAGGATCTCTGGAGAACTGAAGGATATAGAGGATGAAACGAAGAGAGAGCTGAACAAGATGGAAGGTCGAGTAAGAGATCTAGATGATCACCTCGAGACAGAACGAAAGGGACGAAAGAGAGAAAATATCGAATTAGAACAAACCAAGGTATATCTGATATGCTCTTCTTCTCATTCAATCCTCGACCAAGAAAAATGTAATACTTTAGCTGACACAACTTGACCTCTTAAACTACAGAATCTACTTTCGGAAATTACTACAAAATCTTTAACGGTCAACTCTCAGCTGACTTTCTTTCAAACGGAGTCTTCCACTCTCAAAATTGAAGTGGCCCAACTTCAATTGGCCCTGGCTGAAAGAATAGAATCCACTACATGCGAGATTGAGGCTGCCGCTCAGAGGGTCAAAGTGGCGGAAAGAAAGATGAGAGAGGGCGAGACGGAGAGAAGAAAGCTACACAACATCATCCAAGAATTGAAGGGCAACATTCGAGTGTTCTGCAGAGTTCGGCCGCCTATCGGTTGGTTTTGCGTTTCCGATTGAGTTTGAAGTTTGAGGCAATAGCTCACCTGATGGTTCTGTAATTGTTAATTTTCTTTTATCAGTGGCTGACGGCCAAGTAGCATCGATAGCTTATCCCGACCGAGACGGAAAGCAAATCGTGGTCACTTCCTCACAGGACGCAGCAATCGGAGGAACACGAGAGCAAATTATACCATTTGCATTTGACAAAGTGAGCTTAAATTTTATTCAACAGCTCTGTTTTGGTCGCAACGTATCGCTTATTTGAAGAATCTAACTTAATATCACACAGGTTTTCCAACCTCACTCAACACAAAGCGACGTGTTCGAAGAAATTTCTGGTTTGACTCAATCAGTGCTTGACGGCTACAACTGTTGTATCTTTGCTTATGGTCAGCCTTCTTTCCGCCATTGCACCTCTAAATCACCTTCTTTGTACTGAGCATTTCTTCTGAGATGATGTTTACAGGTCAAACTGGAGCTGGAAAAAGTTTCACCATGGAAGGTGGTTCAGTGAGCTCTTACTCATCTTGTTTTGTTCAGTATCGAAAGGCCTTGCGCGCTCCAAAGATTTGCGTGTTGAACCCGACTTGATCTCAAACAACTAGACCCCAGAATCGATGGGGATGATACCCAGGGCGATTCTTCAAATATTTGAGGTGACAGATTATCTCAAGGAACAAGGTTGGAATTATGAGCTCGAGGGGCAATTCCTTGAAATTGTGCGTCTCCCTTCTCACATAGACCTTAAAAATGGGAACAAATAGCTGATACGGGAAGAACTCGATACACTACCGACCAAAAGTACAACGAGACCCTAAACGACCTGTTAGGTAATAGCAGTTTCGACAACAATAAGCTCGAGATCAAACATGAAAAAGTCGGAAAGACAACCAGAACAACTGTCACGGACGCTACCACAGGTATGATCTTTCTGTTTTAACAAGTTGACCCTATAGTCATATCAAATGTAATGCATTGATTGATCATCCTATCTACTTGTCTCTCAGTTCGGTTGAAATCACCCAACCAAGTTCAGGGTCTTTTAGAACGGGCGAGAAGCAGACGAGCGGTTGCTGCGACGTTGATGAATGAGCGATCCTCTCGATCACACTCTGTATTCTCTCTGCGAGTGACTGGATCCAATGCCGTCACTGGTGAATCGTGTGAGGTTCGTTACCCTTTATCGAGAATCTTCCCTTCCGATCCCTGTCAGATCTTTAATGTGCTGTAAGATTAGGCAAGGCTGATTCATTTTAATCGCATTGGTTGGAACAGGGAGTGCTGAATCTAGTCGACCTTGCTGGATCAGAACGACTTGCAAGTAGCGGAGCAGGAGCTGATAAAGATCGACTAAAGGAGACGATCAACATCAACAAAAGTCTGAGTGCACTGGCTGATGTGATCGGTGCTCTTGGGTCGGCTACCTCTGGACAAGCTTCGCATGTGCCGTATCGGAACTCGTAAGCTCCATCCATTTCTCTTCCTCCTTAACTATTTCCAGTGGATTGTGTACTTAGAACACCAACATATGGCACTTTTACTTCGGCTGGCGAAACGTTAGAAAATTAACGTACCTTCTTCAAACATCGCTCTCAGGCCAGGTTAGTTTATTGATATATACATTGACAGAGCACTTTGTTTATATTGTCGATCTCATAAATAATTTTTTTCAATCGATCGACTTGAAGAGCAAGACTTTGATGGTCCTCAACTTATCGCCCCTGGCGGTGCATCTAAATGAATCTTTGTGTTCGCTTCGGTTCGCCACTAAGGTTCGTCGTTAACATGTTTGCATCACAGTAGTTGACATGTCGACTCGGACCGTCAAGTGCGCACCATGTTTATTATTCTCGCTTTCTTCAAACGGTTTTGTAGGTCAACTCCACTCAGATTGGATCCGCCAAGAAGCAACAGGGTGCGCGATAGCCACCTCCAACGAGGACGATGGCTACGCTACGGCTAGCCATGCGCGGGCGTGGCGGTACCTCTTTCAATGTATATCACTTTTATTAGTCGTCTAGGATGATTATACCACGTTGACTCGCACCTTTTATCTTTATATTTCTTATCATGACGAGCAGCAGAAAACCCCGTATTGTGGATTTTTCTTGACTCTATTATATTGCCTTTGGCTGTCCATGATATCCTCTCGGCCATATGTTTACTTCTTACGCGTTTTCTCTCTACCTCATTTCGATTTGCCTGATTTTTTGTTTTTCTTGATAACACGCTCGCTTGATCGTAAATCTTCTTTCTCCTTTCATTACTCATGACGTCCTAGTGAAAGTTTTTTATATATCCGTTATGAGCTCAAAGACGCTGATGACAGGCATCACGAAACGAGCTCCCTGAGATGCAGCTCGCTCTCAAGCCTCCAGAATTAGAGTCCAGCTTTCCGCTCTTCCCTCTTAACCTCGATAGAATCTGGTTGATGTCTCAAACCAAACCTTTGAATCCAGTCTGCTGATTTAAGGATTCCCTCCTCGGTCAATTCATGTCCACAATCGTACTCCACGTGCTCAAACGAACCGGTGGAACCGACGTTGAGTTTTTCAAGGAAAGAGCTGGTGTGCGGTACATGCGGAACCACTGGAAGGGCGTGAATTACAATACCAGAGAAAAGAATGTTTGGCAATCAGTATGATAAGACTGCCATCGTTAGTTTTTTCAATCCACACTCACATTTATCTTTTTTTCCTGAGAGCACCAAGATCTTCTTCCCTATAAAAGGATTCTCCTCTGCGCTATCCGCATGGAACGAGCAGTTTACCGGATCGCGTTTTTCAATCAAAGTTCGGAACGTATCTGGAATGATCGGCGGCTCGAATTGAAGGTTCTGCGAGGCTAATCGTGCTGTAATTAGAGATTTGAAATCTGGGCAACCAATGATACTAGAAAGATAAGGAGAAACAAATGGTCAACCTGCAGATGCAAGATTTTTGACCACAAGATGATGACTTACGGAATTCCAATTTTTACTCTGTGCTCTGCCATCCAAGGTAGCATACGGATCAAATTGAAATCGCGTTCACTCTTCTGCTAATCCAGTCCATCTTTAAGTCTTTCAGGGTAACCATGACCTACCATGTCTGAGAACAGTCCAAGTCGCATGTCCACCCAAGCTAAGTCCGGCAACCATGAATTCTTCGATCGTCTTATCACTTTCTGGGAAAAGAAGCGCTGGTAGGAAGTCGATCAAGAAGGATACGTCCTGAGCAGTTCCACCTAAACGCGTGAGTGAAGCATTCGGATAATCAGTCCCATTACTTGTAATGAGATTCAAGAAAAAACTGTTGAGAGATTCAGAGGCATACTGTAGATCGCATACATATCCAAACTAACTCCGGCGCATGGACGTTTCAAAGTAATATAATAAATTTTTGAGCCTCGGACATAAAGCGATCATATGAAGATCGTGCGAGAATACTCACGGATGCATGGGATTCCCAGCATCGTCTCCTCTTGTCTTGAAACCTCTATTGTTCAGCTCGTCGACCATCCGATGTCCGTGGTTTCTTTGATCCTGACAAGTTTATTCACATGAAAGCATTCAAATACATTCATCAGACAAACATGGCGCGAGTGACAAAGAAATCTGCTTCGATCTCACAAAGTTGACGATTATAAGCTCCCGACTGTTGGATTCGTCCTTTGATTTGTTCAATACGGTCTCACAAAAGTGATGCATTCCAGATTTTTCACTCAACCTTCCATGAAGAACAAACTGTTTATGAATTGAATTGAATTGTGAGCAACATTTGTTTACCCATGATGAAAGTGGATAATATCATCACTTACCAATACAGCTACTCTATCCGTTCGAAGCTGATCTAATCCGTAGATATCGAGAGAAAGACCGGCTGCATTTATCGTCTTGATTGCCATGGTATAATGATTATATTATTGTTCAGTATACTGTAAGAAGATGAAGGGAGATGAAGTGAGATGAAGGGAGATGTAGTGATGAGATCAACAGCAAGGATATTTGATACACACTTTCTCTGAATTAATAATTAATCCATATAATGCTTTTTCTTACTCTCAGCCTCCATCCGATTGCATACCTGCCGGTCTCTTGTCCTTAACAACAGTTGTCTCTATAAGTTTGCTACCTACATTGAACGCTCACATATAACCTGCCTAGTCATTAAAACATTTTGAGTGAATCCCTGATACCCGTGAGTTTGTGTCTAGAATGATTGTCTTCTCAAGTGTGTATGTGCGACCGACGTTGTTTATCCCAACTTCAAAACAGGGACAGCCGGCTGCTTAGCGCATACCTTCTTTCGTAGCCCAGTATCTTTCTTGGGATCATAGCAGCTCCCATATTCTCTTTCACGGATCCCTTCTTGAATGATCGGTTCTCGAATCTCAACTTCTGGTCATTCATCGTCGACCGTACTCCCTCCACTGGCTCCTCTCAGTATACGCATCGAGCAGTCTTCCGATGTCTGGCGTTCTGATCTTCGAGCTCTTTTCGAACAAGCAAAGGACAGATTTGGAGACGTCGTTTGGAATGTTGGTTCATCAGTTCAGGACAGGAGACCTCTTGCTAACGGAAATTTGGAAGAAGGTGATGAGGACGAGCTGAAAACAAGGCCGTCAACTGAATTACTTGAGACCGATACACAAGAAGTGATGGAGACTGTTTGGGGTCATAAAGGTTTGTCATTGGTGTTCGCCTTTCATACTATCATGTGTTTGCTTCTTGTGTACTGAGAAGTCGTATACTCTGTAGATAATGCTGACCTCTTCATCGAGTTTGCTTCTTCCTACTCTGCACCGGAACGGGAATGTGTTTGTGATAGCCATGATATATGCTCGTGCTCCTCCTGCCTTTCAGTACCGGTATTTTCCTCGAACGATAAACCGCTCGTCCACCCCCTCCTATCGCTCACCGTCAGCGGCTTTCCTATTCACTCCAAAATCAGAACCAAATCTAGATCAGACTACCTCATCTCTTAGAGTCCCATCCCGATCCTCTCTCTATTCAGCGGCTTCAACCTACCGACCTTCCCCGACTCAAATCAGAGTAGGCGTCACACCTCAAATGTTCAAAGCTGAGCTTGAATGGTTATATACAGGCGAAGGGATGGGCGATGTAGCGGAATGGTTGAACCAAGACACATCTACACATGCTCCGTCGGGTATAGATGGAAATCCGGAGACACCTAAAGGTCTCTTCGGACTAGGTTTGAATTTGACAATCGAAGAGGGAGCTGTTGGCGTGGGTAATATTTTGAAGATTGAAGGACGGAAGGATGAGAAGAGAGAGATCCTCAGAAATGTTTGTGACATTCTTCACATCCTTGGCTCAAAGCTGGAAAGTTAATTCGAGAGGTTCTGTTTCTGTCATCATTGAACACATCTCTTTCAGGATTTGGTTTACATGTGGCGCTCAAAACTGTACTCAGACATCAAGATCGTCCTTCCGTGCGAGTCCGTTCCCGAATCATCTAGATCTTCGACTAAGAACCGGCATTCACTCGTGGATAGCAATCTTTCGGACGACTCATCATCTTCCACCTGCGCCGTATTTTCTACTCATAAATTCATCCTAGCCTCGAGGTCACCTTATTTTGCATCATTGCTTCTCAATTCGTCAGGTTTTAGATCAGGAGATTGGGAGGATACGAACGAGATTGAGCTATTCTCTCCTCCTTTCACCCCTGCCAGTATTCATTTCTGTTTGGGATACATGTATGTCCGCACAACAGACGATTTCAACACGAAGCGTATTAACAAACAAATTGACCTTAACACCTATTTATTCTCTCTCATCTGTTCTGGATCACAACTCCTCCAGGTACGCTGGGACATTGACCTTTTCGAACCGAACGTACGATCTCACAACAGCTTTCGAAATTTACCGATCTGCCACATATCTATTGATGGATTCACTATGCGCTGAGATGGAATCAAGAATAATACATGAGATGTGTGATGGTCTCAACCTCTCTTCAACGTCGAATCCGTCAAACCTTTGCTCACGACGAGTACCCCGCGTCTGGCGGTTTGCTGGCGCTTCAGATGTAGGCGCCCAGGATTTGAGGTCAAGAACAAGAGCATGGGTTGTCCGTCACTGGGCAGATTGTTGGGGAAAAGAGATCGGTGAAGTTGAAGCTCATGAACGTGACGCCCTGGTGAACGAGGTCATCGAAGGCTTGAATCCTTCCAATGTTTGCACTTATCTCAGAGGAGTTAATAACGTCAGATCAAGAACAGAATCGGAGCTAAGAACAACCACAGGTTTGCCTCGAGGATTCAAACAAAACACATGGCTGGAAAACTTGCTCGACATGGTCTCGAAGATTGAATATCGTGCCAAAGGGATATGGATCACTCAATTTGGAGACGTCGTTCGTTCGATTGAGTTCGCTGAATTACTGGGCGGAAAAGGATTTGGAATGGACTTGTTGGAAGGACTTATGTCCGATGTGATCAATTCGGCGGCTGACGGAAAGCAGTGTAAGCATGCCGGCAAGATATATCAGGTAAGATTCCTTTCGTCTTCGAATTCGAAAAATTCAACGATGACTTAGAGAACGTTTTATAAACGGCCCAAACAGGATTTAGTCAAGTCGATGCTTTCCCAAGTCAAGTTGGACAAAAATGAGCTTCTGCTCAGACCTGGTTCAGCAATGAGAATCCTTGTGGAGAATACTCGAACGAAGGTTCTGGGACATTTGAAACGGAGATGGTTGCAAGTCCGTGAACACTCCGGATTTATTGATCTAGAACCTTGGGCTCTTAAGGAGATAAGTGATGGTACATCCCTTTCAGTCATAGGCTCTCAAGCTTTTCGTTCTCCGTAGTCTGGTTCCACTTAAAGACCTTATATCTGATGTTCAACATCTGGCATTTTGATAGGAATTGGCCAACCGGTAGAAGAACTTGTCGCTCCGCCGCTTTCCCCGTTTGTGCCCCCTACTCGTGCTCCGCCGATCCTCTCAAGTTCGGTCTCTCGATCAGCCCGAAACGCAAAGGAGCCTGTACCCTCTAAATCCATCAGCAGGTCTTCTTCCACTCGACGACTTAATGAAGATCCGAAATTAGCAAGAACCACCGACACTAATAGTCAGTCTAATCGGTCGACAACATCCAGTCGAGCAGTAACTGCCCCTCGATTGGCTACGGTCCCAGCGAGATTGACTACCACTTCTTCAGTCGTTCCTAAACCAGGTCTATCAACTATCACGCGCCCAACTTCTGACAAATCCCCTATTCCAAAATCAATCTCTTCATTGTCTCTTTCAGGAAGGCGATCAGTCGGTGGCGCGGGGCCGTCCGCTCGATCATCAGCAGCAGAAAAACCCACATCTTCTAGCACATCGCACAATCTACCAGCGACTGCATCAAGAACATCTACGACCTCTTCATTAGCACCCTCTTCAACTCGGACTAGATTTACATCTTCGAGCAAGTCCACGCCTGCTTCAACTCCAAGCTCATCTGTCATTGCTTCTTCGTCCACTACGACTCCTTCTCTCCTTACCACTTCTCCTTCAACAAAGTCTGTAGACGGCATACCGGACGTTAATCATAAGCTCAGGCTGTCAGCATCAGCAGCAACCCTCACTTTACCGTCAAGTAACTTATCAATGCAATCTAATAGCACTAGCAAGCCCAAAGTGTCGAATATGCGACAATCACCTTCCGTGACTACTATATCAAGATTATCATCACCAACCCCCACAAACTCTGTATCTAAACTCGCACCAAAAACAAACCCAAACACAACTTTGAAGACATCCGTTGTCGGTTCAAGAAACCGATTGAGCTCAACCACGTCGAACTTGAGTGTTCGGTCATCGACCGAACCTTTCCGTGCTTCCAATGTTTCGACTTCTTCTAAAACCGTCACCTCTGCTGTCATTCCCGCTGGATCCCGAACAAGGACAACGACGTCACCGTCTATCAAACCATTAACACAAGCTTCGTCAGTAACGCCAACCGGAGCTAGAGTTCCGAGGCAGAGAACACACACTTCTCCTGATCTACCGGTCAAAGCGGCTTCTGTTGCAACCCCTTCCGCTTCTACGAAGAATCCCCCGCGTTCATTAGGTCGAACTTCTTCTGCTTCTCCGCTTGTTCCAACTAAACAGACGCCTTCTTCTCTCAGATCGTCCAATACGCCTAGAGACCCAATTCAGCAGGATACTCTTAACAAAAAACCAGTGATATCAGCCAAAACAATCTCTCGATCGAATTCTTCTCTGTCCAATAAGGGTCGATCAGTAGAGAAACTCGTCTCGGTCGCCTCCTCAGAAAACACAACAAACTCGTCTTCCTTTGATCTCATCAAGACATCGGATTCCGCTTCACCACCTCAATCAAAACCAGAGATTCGGTCACCTTTGAAGCCAAAGTTGACTCAGTCCTTTGACTCAACAACACCTTCGATCTCGCCTGGGTCCACGGGGTCTACACAATCTCCACCGGCTCTTTCTGTTTCATCTCTTCTCTCTCCTGCTTTCGTCAAACGCGCTCGAGCTCATCCAGCCTCTTCGTTTGATCCTCCTAGACGTCTTCCACAACCTCGGCCGACACTGACCCTGGATAAATTTAGCATTCACTCATTAAGCACCGGTGAGCCGATAGAACCCTCGCCCGGAATAAGTCTTCACGTGGGAATTCCGTGCATTGTTTCTATTCGTGCGATAGGCGTGAGCTCGGGAAATAGAGGAAAAAAGGTTCGGTGCAAAGCTTGGGCAAGGTATATCGGAGGTATCGTTGGAAGAGATGGCGCTTGGGTTGGGGTAGAGCTTGCAGAAGATATCGATGGAGCTCATCAGCAAGAAGATGAGGAAGTCGGCTGTTGGAAGGGAGTCAGGTACTATAAGTCAGACAACCTTGAATTGGGCGATGAATGGGAGAGCTCAGAAGGAGGTACCACAAAGAAACGAAGAAGTTTGATGAATAGTACCGCAAAGGATGAGAAACAGAGACGAAGAGGAATGTTCCTAGCTCCAGAAGACGTGGTATGTCCTCCCCACTTGTATTTGATCTTTCTCGAAAGGTTATCTTTACCTACGATGATAAAACCTTCTCCAAACTGACTTAGTTCTTTCTCTCATACCATAGGTTTGGGTCAAAGGAGCATGAATCAATGTTTGGCCCTCAATAAGTCTGCGCTGACTTATATCTCTTGAGTATTCTTTATGCTTTACTTGGGACGACTTTCACGACCTACACTATATACCCTTTTGACTTCCTGCCCTACTTAATTTATCCTGCCATATCATAATGAGGCCTTGTGGGTTGTGATGAATATAGATGATGATTGATAGCTTTCGATATCATGCCCATAGTTGGTTGCATCTCCTTCTGTGTTGGGACAAAAAAGTTATATAAGAAGGTTGTTCGAAAGAGTTCTACAATGTTCTGTTTTCCTCATCAACATCGACTTTAACCATCATCTACCCCTTTGTTATCCCTCCCTTACTCTTTTTCTCCATCCGTTCATTTCATCATTTATGGCAACTCTGCAACGCTCACCATCTAAGGTCAAGTCGTCTGAAGAGACCGCGGGGACTCCAATCTACACGAATTCAGCTCCTTCCTCTTTTGATCGAATCGCCCCTTCCCCTTTCCCCATAGACGAACTGCAGTCCTTTCAGCTTTCCTCTTCACAAAGTGTTCCTCTCGACTCAACTTCAACAGATACTCAATTGGCTGAAACTATCCGTACATCAAGTGATCAAACAATAGGCTCTCCTCCTGATTATGCGTTTCACTCATCTCAAGACGATTTATCGCTGTCGGAGAAGTCAATCCCGCCTGGTTATGATGACCAGTCTCCAACGACAACCTACACAGCCAGTCCAAAACATAAATCGCCAGGCTCTTCTGCCAAACAGTTTCCGTATGATACCGACCAAGAAAATAAATCGGATATGAAAGATCTGGGACTTGATCCAGTTTCCAGAGAGATCATCGACCCACCAAGTGTAAATTCTCGTGTAGATGACCAACGGGCCGACGCCAAGTATTCAAAGTTGGAGGAAATGGACCTGGCTAAAATGATAGGTAGGGGCAGGATGGATAATCAGTCTTCCGAGTTTCCAGTTTCCAAGGGGAAGAAGAAGTCTTTAACGAACGAGCAGCAAGATGGAGAGGTCAAAAACAAAGAGCTGATGGATATTTGGGAAAAAATTGAGAGGGCCCATGGGACAAGGTTGAACGATCAGTCCTTTGCTCCAATGGGTGATCAGCCCATGGAGGCAAGGCCTGAACCACCTTCTTGGCAAGCTCACTCGGACTCTCCCAGTTTTTGTCGAGATCCTTCTGAGATGATCACTGCTGGACAGTTCATCCAAGAAAGTGAGTCGTTTCTCTTTGATGTGTAAACTCACCCTAATGGTCGATGTTCCTGAATGACCCAGGATCTAATTCTTCACTTGCACTTCTGGTTTCTTTTTTCACAAGATATGTCTCGATCCGTGAGTCCAGCTACGAGGAGTTCGCCTCGGACTGTAGGTTGCAGCACAGAACGACCGCTCTTGGTGAAATCAAACTCGGTCAGTTCGAAAATAGCCGGTATGTTTGGTAGGAAGGAGAGCTCGCCGGTGTAAGCGATCGGCCTTTCAAGTCGGTCTCTCGTACCATTCGAGAGTCGTATCCAAGTCTATTGTTTTCATTTTTTGTTTGTTCTATCTTCCATTCTTCAGACCCTAGTCGCGCAATCTCTGTTTTCTAATCTTTAGGTCTGCTGTATTTGTTCGTCGTTCTTTATTCCATATCAGTCATAGTCTTTTGTATCGTTTGTAGTAGTAAGGCGGCTCTCTCAGATACCATTCTCAACCACACTATACCATCATCTTGTAGTTCAACGAACTCAAATCGACTAGCGCTCAGAACACTTTCTCTTATCATAACCCCCCTTTTCATATCTTTTCTTTATACGTATCATCTTTTGTCTTATCAGTGTAAACAGCCTGCAATTGACATTGTTCTGGCTTAGTTGCTTCGCATGGTCTCTCCTCTCCATTCTTTCTTCTTCTTCTTCTTCACGTCAATATTTTTACCAATTACTGACATCTCCTATTTATTTTCTTTTGGGCGTACTGAACAGATTCAAAACAAAGACGAGCTTCCAGAAACTTGCTTCAGTGTTGTTGTCGAGCATCAGGCGAGCATTCAAATCATACAACTCACTCTCCTTGTTGAACATCTCGAGTCATTCCCATCTTTGTCCCCATCAAACTACGAATTACAAATTCCTTCGAGCAACCTATCTTTGGGTCATATTAAAGATGTTACCTCGCAACGCCATATATGGACTTTCCAACTTCCTGCTCCTTCCCGTCAGTCTATCGACAGCTCAGTCCTGACCCACTCTCATTCATCATCAAATCTTCAAACATATACCCTTCGACTTCCATCCGCGCCCTCGACTTGCATTGATCCCCAAGAATATATGCAACCTTTATCTATCCGCTCGCTCCGAACTTCATTCTCCCGAGTACTCAACTGCTCTGGATGCAGCGCTGCCATTGTCGATCTTTCCGATGTAGCTAAAGACAAATTTCACGAACTGCCTTCGGAACACTGGGAAGAGTTGATTGAAAGCTGGCTATGTTGTTCATCTATGGAGCTGGATCTCGGCAGTGGGGAGGCTGAAGAGCAGAAAGAGGGTCAAGAAGCTGAGAAAATATTTTGGCCAAAAGGGAAGGAGGTCCTGGGAGGAGAAGGCTATCTTTTAGTTGAGGAAGAGATCATCAGAGAGGGAGCGTGGTTGGTGAGAGAGGGAGGTTCGGTACGTTGTTTTGACCGCATGATGTTTTCTGTTTGTTCTTCATTTCTTCTTCCATTTTTTCCATCAACTGGACCATAAAGAAAGCCGCCCCCGTGTGTATCTATACACATCCCCTACTGGAGTCCTCTTCTTAGCGCTTGATCTTTATTCCCCTCTTTCATGCCGTATCACTATCACTCCCATGTGCTCTTTCGCTCTATTCTTCATCTCTCACATGTCAACCGATCCGAATTAGGGCCTAGTATTTGAAGATTAGCATCTGTGGAGAACCCCTTAGCAGGGTTCATTCTAAGAATGTCTTTCTTTGATTTGATCCCTGGTTTAGATTTTGAGACGTGGGACGAATGGAGATTGGTGTGCAGAGAAGCATGAGAGTGTTCGTAGATATAGACAGAAAGATTAGGATGAGAAAGGGTGTTTGAGAAGAGAGGCTGGAAGGAAAATCTTGTCTCTTAGTGTCTTCGGACAAGTGAGGGCGAAGATCTTCCTTTTGGGTGGTTGATACATCGTCAGTCCTACATTCATTCAAGTCAAGGGATAACTTGACGGGATGCGCTTGTCGTGTCTTTTCTCTTTCCTCTTGAATTGGGTTTCCTTCTTCAAACCTTTGAGCTTTTCAAGTTTGGTAGGCTTCTTTACAAGGGCTACACGAGGGAAAACATCTTATATCCTTTCTCTCCTTTTTTATTCAATCTTCGCTCCTCATAATACCTTGCTCTCTGCAAATCTGATGCTCACCTCATTTCGGTTTGTTCATCAAAATACTTGCTGTTTTGTTCTTCAAATCAGACCGAGATATGGCAACCTATCATCTGCTCTCACTGCTCATTTCCCCTTGGTAGACGATTTGTCCACTCTCCTCATGGAAGCACATTCAAATTGACCAAATATAGTCTTGCCCTATCCGATTCCGAACTAGCTCGTGGTGATGTTCATGGCGACCATAAAAGCAGTCTAGAACCAGACTTGTTGGAACAATTTGTTACGGCAGAAATGAAAGCGTTGGCGGACGCCCATCGATGTTATCATTTTGTTCTGGTAGATGAGGAGGATCAAGGGGCAGGAGTGGTCGTTCAGAGTGAAGGTAGACCTCGAGTTTTGGTTCGTTTCAGATTTGCTCGTCCTGTACAGTGTTTTTCAATCCTCATATTGATAACATACTGACTGCATGTCTTCTTCTGTTTCTGCTTTGACATAGGTCTGGATGTTGAACACGAACTTTGACTTGACGGCCATACCGTTTGGACCTGTTCAGCCGACACATCCCGAGGATCAACCAGAGAGTCTTCCTTTCAAAGCAATCAAGGTCTTATATCTACCACTCTCCGCAAACTCGTGCGTTTTCTGTCTTCCCGTTCATCGATTCGTTCACGATACCTCCCAACTCATTGAGCTTTGATTTATCTGGGTTCTTAGAGTTATACCCTCAATATTCCCGTTGTCAAAAGCCGAATACTTGCCGTATCCCAGAATCATATGCGATCGGCTCGAAGCAACATTAAATCGCTCATGGGACTTCTATCCAAGGGAGGAGAGGGAGATGATGGGACTTCGGATGAGCTGGCTCAAGACGTTTTGATCACGGCTTCAGGGATACATGGCTTTCACCCAGAGGGATCGACAGGAGAGACTAGGGAATTCTTTATATGTTTACACCAAATCGAAACAAAAAATAAGGGAAAGAAGCGGATTGAATTTGACAGAAAGAGAGAAAGGAAAGCAGAAGACGGAACGAAAGGGGTATGAGATTGGTGGGGATGAACAAGCCGGCAGACAAGTCTTGCTAAGCTCGCCCACCATTTTTTGTGTTATTGAGATAAGGCGAAAACTGAAGGCGAGACTGTATAGAGAACGCACCCGTCCGAGAAACCAGGAGTTATAAGGAAGTAGAGGTGAAGTCTAGATGAACGAGATTGGATTGATCGGATCTGCTCTTGCTTCAGAGAAATCAAAGCTTGCTTCTAAATCCGGGTCAAGTTCTGCTATCAGAGCACTGCAATGGCAGTCAAGGGAAGGAATCGAACAAGAAGAGAAAATTGAAAGATAAAAAAAACAACAAATGATCAGTTCCTCATCGTACACGAAACGATCTCGATTCGATATGTTCGTTTCAGCCCAGACGAATCTGCCCTCGCTCTAAGAAGTGAGGACAGAAACGGACGCTATAGCTGTCTGATCAAGATAGGAACAAAGACAATACGCACATATTGTCCCCTCTGATCATGTACAAACCTAGCGGGACAAGCTCAACCGGCTCGTCGGTCGAGAACAGTCGTTCGACAGAGTTAGACAGGATGATGTTTGTATGCGGGTCGTGTCCTTTGAAGTTGCCCTGATGAAGAGAGTTTCGCGAAAGGTCACAAAGTAGTTAACGTCAGGACCATAGAGAAGCACTGAACTGTCTTTAAAAGTGGATGGGAAACAACATGAAAGAGGTGAATCAAACAGCAGATATGAAGGTAAACACGGACTGATATTAATCTTCCGTCATAAAGGAGAACGAGGACGTCGACTGCAGAATGTTGAGAGAAGAGAGAAGATGTTAGTGATCCATCGGAAGTTGTCTAATATGTTGATTGCACTGAAGAACGACATAGAGTATCTCTCGTTTCTTTTGAAACAAGCAAAGCACTGACGATTGATGTATCTTTCTAAGCTACCCATGGTGAGGGGCAATGAACGACGGCTGCTGATGGTGATGGTTAAAGACCAACTGAAATTTCTTTAAGTAACAACCATTAAATTGATCTAACCTTCTTCCATTATCGTTCGTTCGTTTCTGTGTTGATACTGACTCTGTGACAATTTGAAGGCTGACATTGACAGACTCTTTTGTGCTAATCTTCAACTCGTATTGATCACCTGTACATCTCTTCATATTACAGCTTCCTTTCTTGCTTTGTTGACTGCTTTCTGGCTTTTGAGTACTTTACTCAGCTGGGGTTTGAATCGCCATATAATGACACTCACGTCTTCACTAGATTTCATTGAACCTGGACCACTTTCGCCATCGCTTTCTACTCTGCTTCTGAGTATATCTCCCTTCTTTGTTCATGCGCTCTTGACTCACCTCTCACTTCAGGAAAACACATGGCTCATTAGGCTAGCAATCGCGCCTGTGCAAGTTTGGTTGACATGGCGATTAATGGGAGGCATTGCTTTCTCTGGTACGACCATCAGTCACTCTCTCGAAGTTTTTGAGCCAAGTCCGCGAACCTGATCCGTCATATTCCTTCCAATGAGATTCATTAGATCCTTTGATGTTATGGATGAACAATATATTTGGAACTATTTGGATGATTGCAAGTTCCAACACTTCCAATGCTCGTCCATTTCAACACTATGACTGACGATCAACTGGTCAACACAGCTGTTGATAACTTTACCTCGGTGTCTACTGCCTCAACCTTACCGGTTCAAACACCCCTATGCTGGTCTTTCCTTCCTCTCAGGACTTCACTTCACATTCAATATCCTTGGTGATTGTTTCCATCCCATCAACCCGTATTTTGTTCCTTCCGTTCCCTACCCCCCATCTTCTTCATCCTCTCCGCTAGCCAGGACCTCTCCTCTAGTCATATACATACTTTGCCATGTGCCCCCAGTGGTTTTCTTGGCATTCGCCATTAAATATGTACCCAGCATGTTTGAAGACGACTTTTCCATCTTACGCTCTGGGTGGTCAGGAATCGGAACCAGTTTCGCGGCAGGCATGATAGCGTGGTGTTTCCTCACAGCCTGTTGGTGCCTCAACAACTGGTTTCATCAGTCGACTAGGGAAACAAGTAGTCAGCCCAGAGGGAATCTGATGAACAGTCCATGGAAGTCGACTAGTGTGCATGAGTTTTGGAGCGATCGTTGGCATGCACTTCTGTTGCCTACAATTTTGTTCTACAAAGCGCTGTTGCTTCCGCCTACAGATCAGCCGTCGGGTATGAAAAGACGTTCGACGAGGTTCGGCACACCGTTCTTGGGTTTTTTCATCACTGCATTGTTTCATGATAACCTCATCTATCCTGTAAGAACCTCTTATCCTCAAACCCGTTCTTCCGGCCACCCTCTTTGGCTTGACTTTGCATATCTGGTTACATTCGCATACAGATTGCCAACACAAACCGCCCTCGTCTAGGCTACACATCCCTCTTTTTCCTGCTTCAACCATTTGCACTTCTCCTTGAACGCGCCTTCCTCCATATGTCTGGAGGAAAAAAGGTCAGTGGACCGATAGGATGGATGTGGACATTCGCTTGGTTAGGATACACAGGAAGATATTTAGCAGAGGGGTATGTGAGGATGGGACTTTTACGTCAACTCAAGCCACTCGCAAGATATTTCGCAGACTTCGTCAGGTCTTCTGATTAAATTTTTTGTAGAGGCCGTTAAGAGCTTTGAATATAAGTTGATCACACGGAGAATAGATTAGAAAACGCTCTATATATGCTCAAGCTCCTTTGATCGAATCTCCCCAGGAAGCAACTACGTGTTCCGAAGGTAGATCATCCGGATATAACTGATGTAGTCAAAAGGAAGGGAAAGGTCAGGGAGTGTGTATTTTCAGAAAGAAGAATGGATGAGAGGAAGACACAAACCTTTCCAGGGTTCCTATCAAGTTTTTGTTTCGTGGAATAAGTACAGCGTCGAACAAGGCGTCAGTCGATTTTCATGTGATTAGAGCCGCATTGGTAGAGCCAGCGTGCGAATCTATGGAAGGAAAGGAGTTAACATACATTATTCCGAGTGGATCGATCGCATTTTTGACTGTCTTCATCAGGTTGACGGTACCCAATCCAAGCTCAGATACTAGATATTCTTTCTTTCCAACTCCAACCCTGTGTGTTGGGTGAAAATTCATGATCAAGGCCAAGTTGACAGTCAGAGATTATGTTTAACTGAAGACTTCTGAGGATGATGATTATGGGAAGAGACAGATCTTACCCATGCTCTCCAGTACATGTTCCCTCGAGGGCAATAGCACGTTCAACCATTCGATGAACAGCTCCATCTGCAATCTCATATTCTTTTTGGTTCTCAAACAACTAATTAAAACAATATATCGTAGGATCGCCCAATTCAGTGCAGTACATATTGGACATATTTGAAACGATACTGACGATTCCGGTGTGAAAGTTTCCGTCGCCGACATGTCTATTTATCGGAGTCAGCGAAATATCAAACACTTCGACACAGAACTCATTTGCGACGCCATGAAACGCAAGAAAGGAGAATAGAGGACAAAGAGATGAGTTGCTTACCCAAGGACAGCGGCTGTCAGCCCGCATTCTTGCAAATCCTCTTGAGTGGTCTTGATAAGTTCCGGAAGCTTGCTCACAGGGATACCTGTGCCAGCCCAACCCAATGAAGTTGTCAACATATATACGTCGCTTTCAACTTGATTCAAGCAAAGCGTACGTACAGACATCGGTGGACCATGATTTAGCGCCTGGGTTGAGCGCCATGATCGACCAGTGGGCGACCTATCATTAGATGATGCAAGCAGACACATTCGACCTCCCTACATCTCAGCTTGCATGAACACGGAAAGGGAAGGCGGAAAGAAAAAGAGCGATAAAACACACCTTTCGACCTCGCCAGATTTCCTCGCTTTCTTCCTTTGAAGCAGCCGTTCGGAGGTCTTTGCCTCCGTATTTGGGAACAATTTCGCTAATCATAGAAAACGCTTCATCCATCATCTAAAACCTCACACGCCCATCCGTCAGCATTTATGCGCACAGGTACTTACAATGAGTGGATGGGTATATCTCAGTAGAACCGAGGAAGAACACTAACTTTTTCACTTCCTTGGAATTTGAAGAAAATGGAATCCCTCATTGGAAACTTCGCCTTTGTGAGCGAAGCCTGGTTGATAGCTTTCATCGTGACTGTGTCGCACAGTTCGACACATTGGATTGGTACACCCGCGTTCAGAACCTTGTTGATAGTGGTTCACGATACCCATTGGTAAAAGTTAGCTTAGCTCGCCAACGTCAGTCGTTTGAGAAGAGTAGATAGGAAAAAACCAACCTCATACACGGCCTCAGAGGCTTGTTTGACGTCAGGAAAGGAACATATCGCAACTCGGGTAGGGAGAAGGGGTGCTAGTCTCAAAGTGGCTGTTAAGCCATATGATTTAGATGAAAACGGGTAAGTCAACCAGGGAGTGCATACGACGAAAACCTCGTTATCACAAGCTTCTCAGTTATACATACCCTCCCTTTTGTTCATTAGGACAGAAACAAAAAGGACTGCGATATCAGTACAACAGAAACCCTTTTATAAGAAGTTAAGGGAGATTGGACATACGTGACGATACCCAGCGTCCCTTCTGCGCCAATAAAAAGCTTTGTGACGTCAAATCCAGCAGACGATTTCCTGTCGATCAATTTGTTCACATCATCAAAGACAGGCGTGAAGATAGATCAGTAAGCAAGCTCGATTTCACTTGTAAGGATATAAACTGAATCTTGAGCAGAGATACCTAGCTCGACTTCGGGTCTTGATAACTTCTCCGCTGGGAAGAACAACTGTTGCGTTGAGAAACCACTCAGCTTTAGCAGTCCCATACCTAACGGCATTAGTTCCTGAGCAACCTGTGGCACTGTCCGTTTGGAGTAAAAGAGAAGGCAGAGGGTTATCACTCATGACCTTCGTTCGTTCAATATAGACGGCCGTAAGAAACGAACATCATTCCTCCAATAGTGGCTCCCGGCCCAGGATCAAGCTATGAGAAGTTGATGATTCAGTCTCGATACTCCTGTTCATCAGCCGATTCATCTACAATGATTATAGGACTGCGCACAGGAAAGAACAGCTTGATGCCTTGTTCGGCTAGATGCTCGTTGATAACCTGCCACTCTACACCGCTCTGGACTTTGATATCCGAGTTAGGCACAGACAACTCAAGGATTTTGTCCATTCTACTCAGATCAACTGAGATTCCTCCATATGGCTGACACATATTCCACCCGACACGATCAATTTTAATTGCTGACGCTAATGCAGAGACGGACATGGACGAACAGCTGTGATATGACCCTCGAGACTGGTCCCTCCTGACCACGGAACGACCGGGACTTTGTATCTGGACGCAATCTTCATCACTCGGACCACGTCTTCTGTACTCTCGACTGTTGATCGGAGCAGCATTAAATAGTACATCAGCTAGGCAGATTTTTGCATGCGCGCGGTCTTCGTATGGTGATCGATGAACATAAAGGAAGCAAAATGTATGCGCACCATATACGATGACTGCAGGGATTCTGGGAGCGTGATAAGTGTTAGGTGAAAAGCCATGGCCGAGCAGGTCATTAGGCTCCGTTGACACCTGATCTGTGCCACTTCCCTCTTTCTCAAACACCTGCTTTATCTCCTTCACCGCTGCCTCAAAGTCTTTGGCGCTTCCGAACCTCGGATCTATGAAAGGAGGCTCTGGTACTGGGTTGAACACATCCAAAAATAGTTGGGGAGGCCCATTGGCGAGTAAGTATGTACCCACCGACGCAGCAAGCGCTGTGATCGCGATAGTTGATAGGCTTGTCCCTCTCGTTTGTGTCTGTGAAGATCCTTGTCCCGTGCTCTGCAACCGTTTGGAAACAGGCGCGGTTGTCCGAGGGTTGATCGGAGTTCGTCCGAGTGAGCGATATGACCCTCCCGAGAGAGCTCTTGCGCCTTGTTGTATTCTGATTGTAAACATCAAGAGCACGTATGCGTAAGTAAGTGAGTGAGTGTGTATGTGCTTTCGACGCAACAAGAAACAGTGTTTTTGATGAAGAAAGAGTTGAGGAAAGAGTTGAGAAGAGAGTGAGCCACCAACTTTTTCCTCATGTTGGGCACGCCATAAGACCACCGAGCGGTCTTGCCCGACGGCGAATCGGACCGACGCCGCCGGACCGTGAGATACCGTGTGAATCACGTGATGTGATATCAAAAATTGAATGATCGATCCGTAACAACTCTGACACGTGTGTAACCTGTACAGCATATATGTGCGTCATTCGTTCGTAACCAAAGGCTTCTCATATAATGTCTTTCCACTCTCGTTCGTTCAACCTTCACTCTCATCCTAATTTCTAGTTGCTCTCTTCTGTCCTTTCTTTTCACAGAATCAAGGGATACATTGAGAATGTCTGCAGGTAGACCATCCAATTCAGGACCTCCAGCTGGAGCAAAGATTAGCGTACCAGGCCGTCGACCTCAGGCTCAACAGCTCCCTGGTCTACCCTCCTCGCTCCGGTCTGCTTCTGCCTCATCCTCGTCAGCCGCTTCGACACCTGCATTGACCTCGTTCCCTCAAATATCTGCTCTTCCTGCTCACCTACTTCCTCGAACTCGCCAAGATATCTCCCGTAATCCAGTATCCGCTCAACCGACGCTTTCATCCTCAGTTGGTGCTTCTAGTCAAACTAACCAACTCACCGGATCCGGGTCAAGCGGTCTCTCTAGACCAATGGGCAAGGGAACACCCTCCGGAAAGGGACTTGAGAAACTTTCACTTCCGGCTCGAACGTCCAAGACTGGCAAAAAACTAGTATTTCTTCCCGAGGAAGTCCAAAATCAGCCTTTGCCTGTTGTCCCTGGTGGTGCCAGACCATTAGCACATCCGCCGAAAGCAAACGGTCAAGTAGAGGAAGGAGAGAGAGATCAGGGCAGAGTTGATGACAGAAGTGAAGCAGAGCGAATGAACAAGGAAGAAAGAGAGCGGAACGGATTTGGCAGGCTTACCGCGTATGCTACCGCAGAGTCTTATAGATTGAGGTCAGCGCATATATTCTTTTTGATTTTCTCCTCGTCTCCTTTAGATGCACGTGTCAGAAGTATACAGTATCAAATTCGTTTTTTTTTATCTTATCTTCCTCTCTCTTGTTAACAGAAATTTAGCTGTATTTTTAAAAAGAGAGCATGGAGCCGAAGTGAGAATATTTGATGAAGCCATCTACGCCGTGTATGTTCAAATCCTTTGTTAGCTCAGCAGTGTCCATGTTCCGGGCGCTTACGATGTAATTCTCGATGTATATTACAAACGCCCTTAGTTATACCCTTCCCCTCCTCCCTGGATACGGCCCAAACGTCCGCCTTCGAAGCTCTGTGGCCGTCAAGTCACCTGGTCTGTCACGTCTTCCATCGTTTTTCTCTGACTTTGATTCTCTTGAATTGATTGGTGATGTTCCTTGTTTACTACTAGGTGGAGGCTCAATTTTGAATGCTATGGACAAAGCCGAAGAAAACGGCTATCAAGGCTCATACTTTCCTATTGAACAAACCGATCCAGAAGCGAATCCAAATCCGAATCCAAATTCTGCTTCTACGACTGACCTTACTTCCCTTGACCAACCTGAGAGCACCATCCTTCCTGATCCTTCCTCGCCTTCTGGAATTTTAGCCCTTCCATCACCCTTGGAATCGTTCCCTCCTGTTTCAGAATCTCCGCCGTCAAACCGCGATTCTGTCTCAAGAGGACAATTCGATCCGTCGATTCTCACCCGTTCTAAGCAAGAACCCAAGTTGGCTGAAGCGATCTTTTTCGATTATGGTGTTAGCGTTTTCATTGGTTTTACTGAAGCCAGGGAGAAAGATATTTTGAGTGATTGTGAGAGTGGTGGAAGTTGGATTGGTGCGTTTGGTGCTGAAGGAGAAAGCGCAGAGGAAAGGGGCTGGGAGATGGAGGAATGTCATTTCGTGGTGGGTTCTCTCGATCTATTTTTTTTAGTCGAAAAAGTGACTTGTCAGTTGATAGCCTGCATTCAAATTTGCCATAACCACCCTCACAGTACGATCCGACAGCTGCTTATCCTCGGATTTTCAATGGTATGTTGTTCCCTTGTGTTTTACACGGTTTTAACTCTTTAGCTGATGAATATTTAGTCCTATCACTTTAAAGATCTTTTCACGTTCAAATCTCCATCACATCTCCTGAAACTCTCGCTCTCCCATGCCCTAGCTCAATCAACTAAGTTATCCTACTATGAGTCCGCTGTTCAGAACACAACGGCAGAAACGGCATACATCCCAAAAGAGCTCGCTCTGACAGGTGGTCTGACGATTGATAGGAGAGATGCAGTCAAGTTGACAGGCAAGCTGTTCAAGCTGAAGGTCGAAGTGAATTTGGTCAGCAACGTCCTAGGTGAGTTTCTTTCGCCCCCGACACGACGCATCCGACTTATGCTAAGAACCACCTTGTTACATCTCTTTCTCACAACCTGTCTTCCAGATACTCCCGAGTAAGTTGAATGTTTTATTTCATGGTGCTGACAATCATATTGATTCCACTCCTTTTCGTTTTACCAGACTGTTTTGGAGTGAAGCCTCGCTTCAACCGTTGTATGAGGCGGTGAGGGAATACCTTGAGATCGACGGCCGAGTTCAGGTCTTGAACGAACGTTTAGGCGTCGCCGGTGATCTCGTCAGTCCTGATTTTCCCTGTTTTCCTCTACAGCCAGTAGAAATGTTTTTTTAATATATCAAAGAGACTGAGTCTTCTCATGTT
This sequence comes from Phaffia australis, assembly GCA_014825575.1. NCBI lineage: Eukaryota > Fungi > Basidiomycota > Tremellomycetes > Cystofilobasidiales > Mrakiaceae > Phaffia > Phaffia australis. The sequence goes on along the minus strand of MVAH01000052.1, from coordinate 10,589 downwards.
ATTTACTCTCTTCTTTTCTTCTGTAATTCGAATAGCTGGATATGATCCACGAGCACGTGGACAACGCCGGAATGCACTATGTCACTTGGGTCATCATTTGGTTCGTTTCTATTTGTTTTACTTTTCTAAGTAAAGACGATTGAAACTGATTACGAAATTTGTCGATTGGTCAAATCTGATTGCTTTGTAGGTTGATTGTTGTCGCTTGTTTGGTCGAGTTTGGAGAGGTGGGCTCTTCCTTTGAAAAAAAACGTTTCTTCTTCCGCGTTATACGAGCAAGAGCTTACTTAAGTTGATCCTTCTCATTGCGGTCTACTTCAACAGGTTCTCGCAAGATTAGTCGTCAAAGCAACCGAACCCGAACTGCTCATGTCCGGCCGGACAGGTATAAAGTTGATTGGACAGAAGATGGTATCATCTGCTTTCAGATAAACTTTGCCTGCTTTCGATCCGACTGCAATTAGATATATCCTATTTACTCTTTGTTCAAATTCTTTCCCTTCTCACAACCACAAGTTATGTACGCAGACCCCATCCTTAAACTATTTTTTATACAAGCGACTTTCCGCTATCTCGCGCGGTTATGGATGGCAGATTATCCAAACAATATATCAGACCTTAGAACCCACTTGACACCCGACTTCACAACAGACCCTTCATGTAAGAGGCAGTCTTTCCCATGTCGATGAAGCATTGCCGAACCAGAGATTGGGCTGACGCTCAACGTGTTCTTTCCATTAGAGCCTTTACTCCGAGGGAGGTGAAAGATTGTTTCACCACCTGTGAGAGGGGTCGTAGAAACCGACAAATAGATAAGCAGTGTCCATTCGGTATGGAGCGTTGGGTTCAACTGTGATCGTTGAGATTCGTCATAATGAGAAGCCTAGTTTGTCCGAAAGAGCCACCGAAATCAAGTGCGAGGTTTCAGACATCGACTAGTGAGAGTATATTTAGGATAGAGAGAGACCTCAAAACCAGAAGGAGCTTTTTTATGTACGGATGGAAGTGAATTGTCAGGACACGCACAAAGTATTGACCTTCTTTGTAGGAATAAATCCTTATGTTTTCCAACAAACCTCTTGCTTTCATGGAACTGCCTGAATTCTTCAAGTTCGAAGGTCGAGCTGGCCAGTCACGCACTATGTCCTCCAGACCTGTAGATTCATATAGATGGGCCGCAAACTCAGGAGATATTGTCGAAAATCTATCTGAACTTCCAGGTTTATGATTTAGGTTTCAGATCGTTCAATTTGCCCAAAAGGGAGATAGATGGAAAGACTACAATAAGACCAACCGTTCGTCCTTTGAGCTTCTCCTCGTTTGGCAGGTGGGGAATGCGTCATTTGGAGTGTTTCAAAGAAACGAACGAATTCTTTTATCTCTTGTTGGTTAAATACATCCTTAATAAGTTTGGAGATGTTGAGTCAAAGCGTCAGTCCGTCCAAAAGCTCGCCAGGTCAAGAATAACAGAGGGGAACGAACATGAACGAGAACGACTTGATCCTTCAATAACGTTTCTACCCTAATGTTCTTACGAAATTTCTTAGAAACCCTTGGGAACACCACTTTGGACGAAGTAGACTCTGGTTTTTTATCCAGTGTCTGTTTAGATGTTGTAGCTGATGTTGATATATTTGAGGAGAAAGTCTTGCGGACCATGGCTGATGTTGAGTGAAGTGGGTGTATGAGTATCGAGTTCACGATGACGTTCGTTCATTAAATCGCTGCTCATTCCTAAATATCAATCACCATCCAACCATCACTATCTCTCCATCATCCAGATCGTCCTTCCTCAACGCACCGAAGAAGTTGGATGAAAACAATCAATGCAGCCCAACGTTCTTCTCTCTTCGCTGTCTTTCTCGTAAGCTGTGTCGTATCTGTCTAGTCTCTTAAAAAAAACATACAATGCTTATCCTGCCTCATTCACAGGCCTCAAACGTCTGAGTCACTCAGCCGGGCCGGATACCTCAAAACACACGACCTCCAAGGTGTTCAGTCTGAAGATCTAGCTCAGGTGATATCAGAGATTCTTTGTATACGTGAAATACGCGGGATCGAACTAAAACTTCAAATGGCAACGTCTTACAATCGAATATTCTCTCGCTAGGATACTGAGCTGACTCTCAAGGAGGCTCAAGACGTACTTCGTATCGCTATGGGCGATCATACATCGCGCGGTTTGTCCTAGATTTCTCAAGAGCCCTTATATATTGGTTTTCTCTTGGTTTTCGTTCAGAGCCTGTTTTCACTGTCTCCAGCCTCGTCTCTGATAGATATTTCTGTCTTATCTTCTTCAGATGTACTCCACCAGGTATCCTCTCAAACGGCTTCTCAACTCTTAGACCTATCATCCAGACTTCCATCCTATTCTTTTCAATCGAAGTCTATTGATTCCTTGTTTCCGGACGGTATAAAACCAGGGATGATCATTGAAGTATCCGGACCACCTGGTGTCGGTAAGACGTGCGCGCTTGTAGGGATCATCATGGACATGCGAGTGAAGAACCTCAAGGAACTAGAGAAACACAAGATAAAGGCAAGGAGGAGAGAGGTCCTGGTAATTGGTTCGTGTCCTTCTCTCCTGTTGATTTTACATCTTGAGAAATTTTGAATCAGTTTGATCCAAATGCAACTCGACTTTGCATTTGATAGACACGGAAGCCTCGATTTCGTCCGATCGATTGGCCCAGGCAGCTGAGGATCAAGCCAAAAGAGAATCAGGTCAAAGTGAGCGGCGTGCTCTTTAATTCAACATCAATCTGATACTGATGGGGATTCGAGCATTTCACGTTGTATAGAGTATTCATCAGACGATATACTTGAAGGAGTTAATCTCCTTCGACTGCATACTTTGTCCCAATTTGTATCTTTCTTCAAGACATTGGACGCGTATCTAAACGAGCATCCCGAGGTCATTTCTTATCATTTCTCCTCGACTTCGTCGAACTGCGTGACTGAAAATCATGCTTGCATGCGACCTCTAACCATAGATTAAATCAATTGTAATCGACACGCTATCCTACCATTTAAGATCACCATCCATCCCGCCTGACGCAGGCTCAAAGTCGAGGATCTTGGCGCTCATCAAACAAGAGCTACATCGATGCTCAACAAGATATGAATGCACAGTGAGTGCTTTCTTGATATTTATCTATATTATCACTTTTGCTGCCTTTCCTGATCACATCAGAGTTGAGTGTTTGCAGTTTGTTGTGAGTGTTCAGATGGCGACAAAGTTCTCAGATGTGGGAGACGTGGCTCCTGATGATCCACCGTCGAAAGATGAACGGGCGTTCTTGATGCCCCAGCTAGGTGAGACAGATATACATCTCACTCTCTTGATTCTAATGGCTTCCAAATTCTCAGTATGTTGCTCAATCGATCTCGCTGTCCTTGTGCTCGTTCTTCGGGTCGTTGAACACCGTGATATAGGTGTCTCGTGGATTCCGATGAAAACCAAACGATTGATGTTTTTTTACGGAGGAGGTATGGTAGGTCATCGACAAGTCAAACGGTGAGATTCTCTATCATGCGTTGTTTCCACACATCTCCTCATCGATCGAGCTGGATGAAACCTTCCTTTCTCTCTTCTGGACTGATCCGCAAAACATTGCTGGGGACATGCACGCCATTTGTCAGGTTCGCGACCATCATTCCCATTCTCCCTTCGAGTCCTTCTTATCCGACCTTCCCAGCCTCTCAGAACTTACACGGCAGCACAAACACTGGTAGCATCGGAATGTGGGGTGACGCTCAGCCCTCTCAGAAAGAGATAGGTCTAGGTTCAGGGGTTGACAGGGTTGAGTACCGGATCTCTGTATGTAGTCCTTTCCCCCTCGTTCCTTTAGGTCGAGTCATCGCGCTTCGTCTTTTTAACCGTATATCTCTTATGCGAACATTTCGATTTGAATCGGGCCCGTTTATTGTGTCAGTCAGAGGGAATGTTGGCCGATATATGATCGTTGGATGATTACCATACATTGAAAAAAGAGAAAGAGAGAGTACAACAGGACACTGGATAAAGATCTCGTCTTTACAAAGTAGAAGAGAGAGGAGAAGAGAAACGAAGGGGGGGGGATATAGAGGAGAAAGTGAGAAACACGAGGATAATCAAGATAATTGGTTCCAAACGGCCCACTTCTGAACATGTGTACCCTCTCCAGACTTGGCTTGAAGATCGTCCTTTGTGAAGGGTATCGATGGTGGAACCGAAGAACTATGGGTAGGTTTCAGAATGGGTCGACCGGGTCTGTAAGTTCCGTCGAACCGACAAAAGAGAAAAATTTTGAAAGAAACGTACTTCCAGAGGTTTTGGCTACCTGGTTTAATCTTTGGATTGACAATGAAAGGGTGTGCCTCTATTGATTGATGCCCGAAACCCAGAACAGGACAAACCTCACATCAGCACTCTTCTGATCAAGCCACATATATACAGCCTCGATTGATTCGATTAACAATAACAATAAAAGAAGGAAAAAAAGACAGACATACCGGTATTCAAGACATAATCATCCAAAGAAAGCCATTCCGGTTCAGACTGTAAGAGATAGTGATATTTGAAAGTCTCTGCCAGCGCAAATCTGTTACGGTAGATGATCGTCAGCAGTCGAATCTTAGTCGTTGTCATCGATACATGTGCATATAAGTATCAGAGAAATCAGAAAAGGATGAACGAACGATTCCATATTGTTCACTCGACTTGGTGGTCGATTCGTTACCAAATATATACAAACTCATGGACATCAGTTGCCGTATCTATGACATACCAGACTTATCAAGTAAAGGTACGAGAAAAGGAAACCCACCTGATCACAGGATTCCTAACGTCTTTGACGCTTGAGAACCCGGCATCCGCTAGAGAGTTGTTCATCCTTTTCGTAAAATTACATTTATCAATATGTCAGTTTTTTATCCGATGACAGAAAGTGAGAAAGTAGTGTTACCAAGCGCTAAACATCTTCCATCCTTTGTCCTGATGAAACCCATAGAGATACAATTAGTGATCAGTCAAGCTCATCTTTGACAAAGTAAGAGCTTATAAGAGATTAGAGGCCAAGACAAGAACTGGCTGAACTTACTTGCCAGACTCTGTCTCCAGCTAATGAACATGCCGAGATTAAGATTATTCATTCTCCGATTAGAAATCTAATTGAATTCTTATTTTGAACACAGAATGAAGGATCTCAAGGCTTACTCAGTCTGTACATGTAGAAAACCGATCTGCCAAGTTTGCGTTTGTTTTTCGCATCAGTAAACCACCCCGAGATCAGACGGGTAGATAGAGAAAATTGAGAAAGAAAAAACCCTTACTCGATGGTCTCCGGCCTGTTGATGTACTTTGGCTCGACCTTCTTAAACCCGACCGGTCTTCCTGCTGGTTTCTTCCACAATATCTCGCCCTTGGAATCGATAACATCTATCCATCGCCCAGGGGATTTGGGACTGTAAAATTCGACTTTCTCAGCTTGAAGCCCAGAGGATGTCATTGCTCCCTTTTAGCATTGATAGTCAAGTGCCAAAATGGGAGACGAAAATCAGCTCAAAATACAATAATAATAAAGGAATGAAGAAAGAAAGAGGGAACAGACAGTATAATAACAGGTTTGCGTGAAACGTTTTGCCATGTCCAAATCTTTTGGTCTGTTCAGAAGTTTTGATCCGAGGCCCATCATCGCCCTACCGGATACAAAGACATAGAACAGAGTGAGAAACGTTCTATCTTGGATGAACAGAAACGGGGTTTCAAAGGCAAGAGAAGAACGAACCCGGCGAAACAGGTCAGATGCTCTAATGTTGTCCTGAATGTCCCTCTTTCAATTTCTCCTATCGTCTGTGGTTCCAGAACAGACAAGAATGCGTTCGTCTTGTCAGCTTGTTTCTTTATCTCAGCTAAGGAGGAAATAAATCGAAGCACTAGAAGTAAACGCACTAAAAGGGATTTGCCAGGAATGGTTGTGATCTCCCTGAATAGAACCTTCGAAGCTTTATCAATCGCTTGTTCATACTGCGTCCCATCCGTCACGACCAAGGAGAGGAATTGATTAGGAAGATTGAAGCTATAATAAGATGATGGTTTGTGGTTGAAGCAACTACTTACCATCCTAGCATATTGAGGTAAAGATCCGCCCAAGAGTTGGTGCATCTTGATCAGATATTCATAATACGAATCGGCTATATGCAAGACCCCGTACATATGTCGCTCAGTATTCATGCTTAGAGTTAGAAAGAAGACAAAATATAAATTACCTTGTCCACCAAACGAGAACATTCCATCTAGGTCATCGGTTGACTCAGGATGAAATGTCGTTGGCAGCAACGGCGGCCAGAGTGATCTTCTAGTTAGGACGGTATCGATATAGTCCGTCACCTTTTGAACCTATTAAGTTCCACCAAGAGAAGAAAGAAGTTGAGCGCAGATAGATGGTGGGGCAGGTCAAAAGAAGGAGGAGAGCGACGAACGTGGTGAAAGTAGGTGATATTTCCTGTTAACTGCCAGAGTCTTGTGAGTTCGAGCGTCATCGATCCCGCTAAGAGAAGCCAACAGGAGCGTACACTTGTACCTAACGTCAGATCAATCGTAACTGAAATCGAGATCTCTTCCGATATAGAGAGAAGAAAGCCGTACCTTCAGCTAGACAAGCCTCTGACGGCGAGCCGAACGCTCTGGGTCTTCCAGGTTGGATAGCAGCATAAGGAATTCCGGTAGGTGTGTCGAACGCAGGGATCCTGCATAAATGACAAGTAAATCACTTCGAATCAGTTGTCCTAAAATCTTCAGTTTTTTTTTTTTTTTCCTTCAAAAAGGAGACAAAACAATAAAAGGAGCAGGACAAACAGGATCTCAGCAAGCTCTTCCGCTCGGTCCAACATCAATTGATCGCCTGTCTACAAGAGAGAAGGCTTTTTTTAAGTGAGATTGACCAGTGATATTTCAACACGAGACAAATGACTGCGTGTACGTACTAGATCATAAGCTGAGATCAAGCCTCCAAGATATCTGATCGTTGTCTCAAATACGGCTAACCAAGGGTAGGATGATTCTCCCGGTTCGTAATCCTTATTTCGTCCCAACCGGATCCCCTTTCTCCAGTTTTTACCAGAAATGATCCCGAAATCGAGTTGACGTACATGCTCTCTAGCGAGAGAGTATTCTTCGGGAAGGCCCAAGAGAAGTAGAGTATCGAGAGAGCTGGAAGAGAAATGATAGTGATCAACACGTGTGCGCCCATGCAAGTGACGCACAAAAGAAGACAATCTATTGGGAACCTACTCGATGATGGTCGCTCCCCAACCAGCAAACGGATCAGACGTTGACTTTGTCAACGGTTTGACCTGTGTATGAGAGAGGAGCCGAGCAGAGAGATAGTTAGATGAGATTGCGTTTCTTGATCAATGCTTGCGCTCGCGCTCGCGCTCGCATCAGCAACTCACCTCGTCGTGTCCCCATGCGTTTTGCTTATAACCCTCCCAGGCCCAGATAAACGCGTTTCTGACCAAGTCCTTTCTCTCCAACCGTTCTATTCTTTCGGCTGATGTCTCTACAGAGAACGACTCTTCATCTAGTTGAACCTTGTTCAGCCCGACTATAGGTCGAAGAGGTACGTTTGGAGGGACCCAATCTTTACCGAACCTATCGAGCTTCGTCTGTTTGGCTTCGTCGAGCTCAGGCCGGATAAAGACCGGCCTTGTGACCGGGTAGAGATCTTTCTCGAGACTGTCTGGAAACGTAGGACTTCCCCCAGGGGCACCTGATACTGGTTTCGACGAGAACAGAGCGTGCCATTCAGTATCGTCTGTCGATAGGGACGACGGGGATGGATCGTCTGGGGGAAGAAGGGCAGCCCAGTCTGGAGAAGTCTCTCCAGGTTTGACGACCGCCGTACCAGGTCTCACGCCGACGCCTCCAAACAGCTTTCCAGGTTTGTATGTCTCTGATGGAGGTGGCAGATCTTCGGAATCTGAAAACTGAATATCTGGTTGTAAAGAACTCGCTTGATCGAGATAGGTTAGCCCGAGGAGAAGAAAGGTGGATAGAGTGGCTACGGTAAGAAAGAACGTAGCGAGAGATGAGCGGAGGAGTGTTCTGAGAGCATGACGGTAGAACGTCTTGATCGGCGATCCAGTGCTCATCCTTCGACTCTCTTTGCTGTATCACTGGAAGCAAAGAGAATGATTGTTGGGGTTGATTCGGATGGGATAAGGATGAGATAGAACTAGGAGATATGTTGATCTAGGATCTGTACCGACAACCGGCCTGGTTACAACATCATCATCGTTCGTTCGTAACCAGGCGGTTAATAGACTGGACGGCCAGTCAGCCGGCCAGCTAGGCAGCTTCTACGACGTATAGCTTCACTCTCTCTCCATCACATACATCCAAGAGAAAGAAGAACATACATGTCTGAGTTTCTGGGTTCTCTCAGGGCGATCGTAAAAGAGCAATCACGATGAAGAATATATGATGATCCAACAAAGACCGGCTCGACACGACAACCAGGCATCAATCTTTTTTTCGCTCTCCTCCAGCTTTTTCTCTCACCCTCTCAGCTCTGAATGTATCCCGTCCATGCGCGCTGCCCATGGATACATACAACAACTGCCACAGCGACGAAGGCGATCGGAATGAGTGTAGATGTGTTGGACATAAACCCAAGAACCAAGAACGATAGCCGGCACGTGATGACGACCTCCGTTAAGACATATGAACCTCTGTTCCTGCATCGAGCCCTCAAGCCGACCAATGAACGTGCGGCCGATGGAAAGCCGAGCGATCTTTTTCTCGTTTTCCCATCCAGATCCCTTTGGGCTTTCACCTCGAACGTCGACAACACTCATCTCTCGCTCATCGGTTCTTTCTATTTCAATTGAGTCTTATACCATGCAGTCCGCATTCGCTTCAATCGCTCGACCGTCTACCTCGAGGACACTTCTTGCTGCTTCCTCCAGGAGAGCTTTTCACACTGGTCAGTCCTTGGGTACTCGTGCTTTCCTGTTTTCTTTTCACTCTGCTTCTCTTCTTTTCGTCTTTCCTTCCTTTTTTCTTTCTATATCTCTTTGTCGTAGTAGTGATATACTGATGACCTGATCTTATGTTCTGTCCGTCTGTTCGATATGATGCCGATCTTGACTCCACTATTTGATCTGTATGCTTCCATGCATACGCATATACGTGATTTCAGGCAAGCCCTCTGCTGCTGCCGTGGTTGCTGACAAGACTGCTCAGATTCATGAGTACGTTCCTGGAGGTCGTGAGTATTCTGCTCCTCGTGAACGTTCTTTTATTAATGGACTACCAGAAGGATTCTTTCCTGAAGTCGGTCGAGAGGTGAATGGACGATCCCATCAAACAAGGGATCGTTCATAGTGGAAAGAGCGAGATCGGTTTTGCTGGTTGGCCATTGGTCCATCCAGCATTCTTCCTTCTTCGTCTCCAGCTCGCCTCGACCTCGAACAGTTCATTAAGTGAAACTTAAGCTCTACATAGCCAACCTAAACTGACCTCCTTCAATGGGTTTATTCTCACCTGTCAGCCGTCCTCCGAGGAGGTGTCAATGATGCCCACAAGTTCCCTGAACCCCACAAGTCCCACGGTTCTTATCACTGGCAGTTTGAGCGACTCCTTTCTGTCGCTTTGATCCCTATTACGCAAGTCCCTCTTTCTTGCACCATCTTCCTTCCCTCCTTCCGCTGTAAGCGTTGCATGTCGATTAACCCTTTGAAACCACTCGAATTTCTATCTCTCCATGCTCCTCTGATACCTCACCGTTCAACAGTATCTCTACCTTCGCTGTCTCTCCCTCTGCCCATCCGATTCTTGATGGTGTTCTTGGCGCCTCCCTCATCATCCACTCTCACATCGGATTCGATGCCTGTCTGGTCGACTATCTTCACGAGCGAAAGTTCCCGAAAGCCGGACCGGCCGCTAGTTGGGCTCTGAGGGCTGCTACCGTTGGTGCACTCTTCGGTGTCTACGAGTTCAACACGAACGATGTTGGATTGACCGAGCTCATCCGAAAGACCTGGAACGCTTAACCAATTGGTTCCCCTTCCTACGTTCCCTTCTCCTTTGCTTCTCCCGATCGCCGATTTATCAATCATCTTGGCGTCCTTCCCCTTTGCTTCCTTCAACATGTCTTCTTCTTCTTTCTCCGTTCTATTCTGAATCTTGTTGACGGCTTTCTTATAGTTACGTTAATATGTGTTTTTATCATCCCATGAGCATTCTTAACTTTCTCGATCCTGGAGCAAGGAGAAGGAAGTTTGCCATTTGAGAGTGGGATGAATCTTGAAAAGCCAGGCGAAATGGGATCAGTCGAGACGGGTAGGACTCGAATCAGGTCACCCCTTTCACCTTCTCCTCTTTCTGGCCCTTCTTCGTGCCACAAGGCTTGTCCGACTGTAGCTCGCGTTTTGAAGAAAAAAAAAACGGCACCAAGAAAGACGTGTCTGAAGTTTATTTATAAGATAGACACAATAAGGGGGATAGAAAGAGCGAAAGGTATGATGGCAGGCGGAAGGAAAGTGTATATATTTAGAGAAAGACCGAAAAGGAAAACACAACATTGAAAGGTTTCCAAGAAAAAGGC